>PVKH010001436.1:0-30577 GCA_004027955.1 Chaetophractus vellerosus
GGGACGCCTGTGCCCGGCGAGCCAGTCGACTTGCTGCGCTCGGGGTGCCTGAGCCTGGCCAGCTTAGAGCCTTGAGCCAGCGAGCCGACAACCCCCCTCTTTTCCCCCTTCTTCCCTTTCCCACTGTTCCCCTTCGTCTCCTATCTGGCTTGGGAGGGCCACTTGGAGACCCCTTCGCCTCCAGACGGCTGGGAGGCCCCTCGGGGGCGGCAAGCCGAAACCCCACGGCAAGCAGGGTCGCCGCCGAACAGCGACAGCAGCCGGTCCCCGGTCCCTGTGAGTAGTGTCGTCGCAGAAAAGCGCCGACGACAACTACACTCCCTCTTTGGTAAAGCCTACATGAAATGACCGGGAGATAGATATGAGGGTACAAATTCCTGACCATCTTGCCTCAATTCTTGGTATCACCCAAGCATAATCTTGTCTACCAAGCTCTAAATGAGACTGGCTGAAGCCCCTGGGGCAAGTGCTTGGTAGTTTAACTTCTCCAATCCTCAATTCTGCATTCCCTTCCAAGTGTTTTTCTCACTAATTTTTCTGCATACAGTTTCTGTCTCAGAGTCCATTTTGCAGGCAATCAGCAAAATAAATGATAAGTTTAACAAAAATCAGGGTACTAAATTTACTATAGATTCCCATTATAGCTACACAAAATGTAACAAAAAAATGGAATCAGATATTTTCAGTGGAGTCCATTAGGGGTGTTTTTCTTTTTTCTTTTACTATTGTAGTCATCCTTAAATCTTTTATATCACATAATTTAAAAATACTACAAATTATATTAGGCAAATTTTAGGTAGACAATCAATTTTGATTGGCACTCAATAAAATAGAGTGCTGCAAATAAAATTTGTATTAGTGAATTATTTTAATAATCAGTAATATGATTATGAGTATTACGATAACCAAAAATAATAGTATTGTGATAAGTCCTTAGCTAAGGTCAAATTTGGTATGCCAACTCATTTGCTTTCGCCCTGGTTGGGTTGTCCCTTCTTTTGTGCACCACATTATTTTTGTTATTATTATTATAAACTTCATTTTTTCCTGGTGTGAAATAATCTTCAGTGCTCTCTGTAATCTATTTCCAGGCATTTATTTTACAAAGATTACTGTATCAGAATTCTGGGGTTTATACTCAAGCTCAATAAGTTAGATAATTGGTATAAAAACATAATAGGAATAACATAAATTTACAGCAAAGACTCAACACTTTTGTTTCTATCTAGTAAAATAAAGACTTTCTAGTTGTGGAAACTGAAAGGAATTACAAGCATTTAATACACGTAAACACAGTTTTCTAAAATCAAGTTAAGTTTAATGAAATGAAAGGAAATTGTGCTGTTTGTAAGAATATTACAAGACTTTCATAACAATCTTGCACTAATTTCACATAAAATAATGAAAGTCTTAATCACCAGTGATGTTCAAAATTAAAAGATAAATAAGAATTAACCTAACTGATCCTTGCTACCAGAATGAACTATTCATTAAAATTCTAGTCATAACTAAGAGCTCAATTCTTCCTATTGCTTTAAATTCATTTATCTGCAGGATTAGGGGACCTACTCAATTTTACCTTCTCATTCCAAAAATGGTCATTTCTGCTTTGTCCAAGCACCAGCTGTATCCAAGAGGCTATGTACCTAGAAGTTGATTTGGGGTTCAGGTGACATATTCTTTGCATGTAAAATGGTCTAGTTTTTAGGGGAAAAATATCATGCTCTTAGGGCAAGTTCTAAATACCTAAGCCAAATCATTTTATTCTCTGACTAAAAGATGTAACCCACATTAGGAAAAATGGATTGGAATTAGTGCACATTTAAAAGAATCTGTTTACCTCTTTACTGGAATGCAAGATCAAAATAAATAATATTGAAGAAATGGAAAAATTAAACTTTGAGTTTTTTATGTACCACATTGTCAAAGATTATTTATATGTAATAATTTAATTCTCAGAATAACAATATGAGGCTATAATTAAAAGATTTACTTTGTAGATGAAAAATCTAAGGCACACAGAATCTATGAAATATATCTAAGGTGGGACAACTAATATATATTACACTATAATATATGAAGTAAATATTGTCAGGAAAAATAGGCATAATATGATGCCAAGATAACATCAAGAAAAATGCAATATAATGCTCATTCTACATATTATGTCATGATGAGTAAAAGCCCATATCTTCCTAACTGAAATGAAACAAGTTCTGTATATCCACATAATATCTAAAGTGAGTTTTGTTTTCAGTGTTTCTATATGTGAACACAAGTAACTATAAGTTAATCTTTCAATTTTTTGTTATGGTCAGTAAATAACTAAAAATGTGCTTTCTCTGAATTGAAAATTAGGATATAGCTGTAGATGTAGATAGATATAGATATAAAGCTTATTTATTGTAAATATGTTCCATCATTAAATATTTTTATATTTTGTATAGGGATCAATTTATAATATATTTCAGATAAACTAAGGCATTTTACCAAATGATATGTGATATGTACCCTGGTGTCTCTTGACTGCACTTGACTGCCCAAGGAGTCAGGAACAGGTCCAAGTTGTACATGTTGTACTCTGCACAGAGGTGCCCAGCCATGGGGTTTAGTGGTAGCTCTGCTTGTGAGGCTATTTGGTGTTGTAAGCCCAAAAGGACCACTTTTTCTTTTAAATAATTTTTAAAAGGCCATATCTTCTTGCAAAGATACGTGTCTACCAAGCTGAAATAATCCAAAAGGTTTGATTTTGTTTCTAATTTGAATGAGAGGGGCCGGCTCGATAGCCCAGTGGATAGGGCGTCGGCATACCACATGGGAGGCCCTGGGTTCGATTCCCGGGGACCTCTCCTAGCGGGCAGGCCGCCTTGAGAATGGCAAGCCGCCATGGGCAGGCTGGAGCCGCCGTGGGCAGGGCAAGAAGCTGCCACGGACATGGCAAAAGCCGCCACGGGCAGGGCAGGTCGCCCTTGGATGGAGTGCAGCCAGCCACGGCGAACTGAAAGCCAGCCGTGAATCGACGCAGAGACCGCCCACAAGCGGGGAAAGCCGCGCCTGCGCAGTGTCCACTCTCGGCGCGTCGCCGCAGCGGGGGGAAGGGGAGATATGTAATAAAATAAATAAATCTTTAAAAAAATAATAATAATAATAATTTGAATGAGAGAACATTGGGCTTAGAAACAAATCCAATGTAAAATTGTATTTTGACTCAGTTATTTTTATAAAAACTAAAGAGTTGGAGTATTTGCTGTACTCATTTTATATCAGACACTCTAATCACATTTTTCACAAAATAACTAAAACTTGTGGTAAAATGTATTGTTAACAGTTTTTACAGAAACACTATGAAGATAAGAAAGCAAGAGATCATGAAATGCCATATATGAAATCAGAGTGTTAATGCAGAGACATAAGCCAAATGTAAAGCAATATTACTCCTGGAGTCACATGTCAGCTGTGGTGATCATGAGATTCCATTTTGATGGCTAAAGTGCAGGGGGAAAAGATACACCAACACCTAGATCTTACTGAATGTCGGGATCTTAGGAGTATCCTGTATAAAGCTGGGACACAATGGACCATCATGTGAGAATGACCTGGATATCAGCAAATTTTTTAGTTTAAATCATTTGGCTGAATCATAATAAAAACATTCCCTCTGAAAATCATTATCAAATCCAGCTCTCATGCATTTTCTAAAATGTAAATTCACACTTCCAAACTGGTCCAAATAACTTCAAACTGAAATTTTATTTTTCAGTAATCTATGTCTACAGGCTCAATCAAATGAGAAGACTCTAGTGGTATGTGTCTTCAACTCTGATACTGTTCTAAGTGAAATAACTTGCAACACAATCAAATAAAATTAAATTTAAAAATCACAGGGAAGGATCACAAGAGAGCAGACAATCAGACACAAACTATTTTTACTATTGTAATTATCAGTAACAGAATACAATATGAATGCTTAAATATAGTTTTTTTAAAACAGAATGGAAAAATGAGTAAGGCACCATAATATGTATCAGACAGATGTAAAAAAAGAATTGAATAGACCTTCTAGAAATATAATATGAAATTAAAAACTCATTCAAAAGATGGGTAGCACATTTTTAGACACAGAAGAATAAAGAAATAATGTACTACTAGTTTGAATTGACAAGAATACTCAAAATACAGCACAGACCACTATAGGAATGTAATTGCTAAGGGACACAAAGGATAAGAAAGAAAATCCAAGATTCAATCACTGGATTCCTAGAAAAGAGTAAGCATCTCTTCCAATTGATGAAAGATGTTCAATATTAACATTCAGGAAGGCCAAAATATTGAACCAGCAAAAACAGAAGACATTCACACTTCATATGAAGTTGCAGGCCAAAATCAAATTGCCCAGAGAGCAAAGAACAGATTTCCTGTAAAGGAACAAGTTTACGGAAGGCTACTTCCTCAATATCAACCATGGAAGCTCGAAGACATTGGAATAATGCCTTTAATTTACAGGGAATATTATTGTCAACCAATAATCATATGCTATGCTGAACTATTTTCTAAACTAATAACAAAATATCAAAAAAATCAGAAAAGGGAAATGGAAAATTTTTAATCAAAGAGCCAAATCCTCAAGATTGAGGAATAAACAAATGTAAGGGGGGTGGGGAGGGACTGCAAATATGAAATAAAGTAGACTTAGTATTATTCTAGCAATGGAAGAACTTGTATCATTGACATACAAGCAGTGGCCACCAGAGGTTCTGAGGGAAGAAAAGGTGTAACATGGGGCATTTCTGGGACATTGGAATTGTCCTGAATGGCACTGCAATAACAGCTACAGGCTATTATATTTTTTGTCAAAACCAATAAAAAAGTGTGGTCCAAAGTGTAACCTATAATGTAAACTACAGACCGTGCTTAGTAGCAATGTTTCAATATGTGTTCAGCAATTGTAACAAATGCACCACACTAATCAAAGATGTTGTTAATGGAGAAAAAGTGGGAATCCCCCTATATTTTTGATGTATCATTTATATAACCTAAAGCTTCTTAAAAAATTAAATAAAATTTAAAAAATTTTAAAAAGCCCAAAACTATAAGAAATTCTAAAGGATGTGATTTAGGCAAGAGGAAACTGATCCCAGAAGGAAGGTCTGAGATGCAAAAAGAATGGAAATAAAATAAAATAGCACATTGTAATGGTTTCAGAGTTTTATTTAATCGTGAATTCCAAAAATACAGATTGGATTATTCTTGTAAACTAATCTGTTCATCTGGGCATGATTAAGTTATGAGTAGGGCGGTAACTGCCATGTCAGTGAGACGTTGAGCCCCACCCCTCGGTGCACGTGGTCTCAAGTATAAAAGGCTAGACAAGAGGCAGCAGGGCAGGCAGATTTAGAGAAGCAGATTGAGAGAAGCAGATTGAGAGCAGAGATTTGGAGAAGAGATTTAGAGAAGCAGATTGAGAAGCAGTTTTGATGTTGGAGTGAGCCGATCGCCGGATAGTCTACAGTTGGCCTTGTGGAGAGACGCAACGCAGAGAGTCTCATGGTCTACAGCTGAACTTGTGGTGGAAGCAGAAGCTAAGTCCGGAGAGAAATGCAGCCCCAGGAACAGAGGAACCCAAAGGCCTGAGCCCTTGCAGACGTCGGCAGCCATCTTGCTCCCACGCATGGACTTTGATAGGGGAAGAACTGTATGTTTTGTGGCCTGGTAACTGTAAGCTACTACCCCAAATAAATACCCTTTATAAAGACTGACCAATTTTGGTGTATTTCAAAAGGCACTCCTCTGGCTGACCGAAACACACATATTTTGGAAATGTAACTTTATTAAATATAAAATCATAATAATAATCACAAAAATGAGAAATAATGACAATGATAACAATAAAACAGTAACAATAATAATATCTAATCTGTAGGTTCAACAAAATAAAGTATAAAAAACATGACATATCTACATTTGAAGTGTTTTATGTGGAATTAAATGATCTTAAGTTCTGTTGTGTGGGAAGGAAAAATAGACTTTTAACCTTTCTTAAATTAAATTAAATATACATTAAAAAATAATTTATGCTCTAAAAGAAAAAAAGTTGGTGTAAATCCAAACTGGTAAAAGGAAAATTTAACAAGAGAGAGAAAAATAAAAAAGAACCCAGGAAAAGGCAAATCTAATCTATAAAAAGAAGTCATTATCAGCAATTGCTGAGAAGGTTGTGGGAACTGGGAAATTGACTGAGAAGAGGAACAGATAACTTTTTGGAAATGATAAAAATAGTCTCTATCTTAATTGTGGTGATTGCTACTTGGGTGAATATATTTCTCAAAATTCAGAACTTAGCACTTAAAATGGGTGAACTTTATTTTTCATAAATTATACATAAATATAGATTTTTATAAACACAATAAATAAGCTGAGAAGCTGAGTGGACAGTGCTGAAAACTTACATTTTTTAAAAAAGTTTTTTGTATCTTTCAGAATAAAATCATAGCAGTGGTAAATAGCTGAATCAATATTAGGAGATATTGGGTCACAAAAACAGTCTGAACAGTAATAAACATAAATATCAGTTTCCTACCTTACTATCATTATGGCCAAGAGGATATGGTAGTCCAGCCCCAGCTTCTTCTGTGCAGAAGTTTCATCTCCCCCCAGATCGACCCTTCAGCCTGCATCCAAAATGACCCCACATTGGCAGCTTCCAGATTATTAAACTCTACTCTACTAGACAGAACAAATTCATTAATTCATTGACTAACCAGTGTTGGTTGTATGGCTATTTCCCAAATGTAACCCTCTATTCTCTCTCACTAATTCTTTTTAAAAATATTTTTAAAGAAGCTTTAGATTACATAAATGTTATGACAAAAAATATATGGGATTCCAATATACCCCACCCTCTTGACCAAAAAGGGGAAATATTAAATACAAATGAGATTTTATGGCTAAAAGACTTCAAAGTGAGCTGGGAAGTTATTCCAGGGGTTACACTTATGCATGTCTTAGCACTAATTCTTTCTTGTGAGTCATTTATACTTTCTTATGCATGTGCCAGACACCAGTCTGTATTAGTTAAATTGGGAAATGCATCTCAAGCTCTCCAAGTGACCCTCAATAAAATGACAATCCCTAGACTGATGTGAAGTCATTATAAAATGGTATAGTTCATCCCTGGTGCCATTTAGAGGGAAGAGTTGAGGCTCATAGCATGTATTTATTCATAAAAATTCTCTTTAAATCCTTCCTCTCATATCTCTCAGAAGAGATTCGATGGTCCTTGAATCGGTTCTAGGATATATTCTTTGTCAATTCTGCTAAAAGCACTCTGTCACACACTCACATTTTAGCTATCATGTTGTTACCAAAATTGAAAGTGAGACAGGAAGATTCATAGAGATAAAATTGAGTATATTCTGTTAAACAGTGAGTCAAGAATAGATTTCTCCCTTATGTAGAAAAGTGCTATGGAATCATGAAGCAAAGAGCAACAAATGGTGCCAAGAGGATTGGGAAAAGTTTCACATATAAAGATATATTTCAAATATACTTTGGAAGAAAACATTTTACCAAGTAAAAGTGAGAGAATATTCTAGACAGCAATATGAATGGGACAAAGAAAATGGCATTTTTCTTAGAAGAAACAACTAGAGAAGCTGGAACATAATTTTGTGGAGAAATTTAAAATAGAAGTTCATAGATAATCATCAGTGATGCATAGAACAAGCCATTTTTTTACCTACTCAAATATGGTTTTGTGATTATTTTATTATTAAAATCTGAAATCACACATTACAACTTTAAATGTATATTTTGAAATATGACCCTGGCAGCAGTGGGACTATGAAATGAAATTAGATAAAGATACCCTTAGAAAATCATTTCAATGAATGACATGAAGGAAGGTAAAAGCCTGAATTATAGCAGAGCCCACAAATAAAGAGAAAGGATGGATATAAATGAAGTGAGTACTGGTGTATGGGGGAGATTTAGAACACAAGGATGACATTTATACTTTGTGGGGAATTTGCTGAGAGGCAGAGCCCATCGCCATATCCCATATTTTCTATCGTATGAAAGTACAAGAGAATGAAGGAACAAATACAGTGAATTAAGAGAGAGAAAAGATTGCACCTCATTTCATGTAGACACAAGTTTGATATGACAAAATATCTGCATAGCATCTGTGGATCAAGAAGAAATTAAAATTGTGGCAGTGTACATGGGCAGCTTGCCAGCCCTGAGAAGAGCCCTCCCCTGAAAGCAAAAATGACAACCCCATCCCCAGCAGAAAGGAATGGATCTGATCGTGGATGAGGTGAGAAAAGGCATCTCACTTCATGGGATAACACATGGGAAAAGGACACTACTAATGGCACAGAGCCAACAGACCACCCAATCCATTGCCCCAAAGGCTTATATTGATTCCTATATCTATAAGAAAAACAGCCATGAATTAGACCAGAAACAGTGCTCCACAGCTTTGTGGGTTTTCCCGTTGAATAAAAAATAAGAGAATAACCACTCTCATGTCCACCAATGTCTTCCCAAAACTGTGATTATCATTAAAGTTCCCTTTCTGTTTCTTGCTATGTGGCCAAAGGTGACCTTGTGAGATTAGCAGCAGGACATGGACGATGGCAGAGGAAAAGTATTCACAAGAGAAGATAATTGGAGCAAGCACTGCAATGAGTGACTGACCTACTAATAACTGATTTGGAACCTATATTTTCCAAATGCACTCATTTCTATACGTATATGCATATACTTGTGTATTTTTTCTACTACCCGCAATGGTCAATCGTGAAATGGTATATATATACATAGATATATATAAGCCTACATGTATGAATATCTGATGTATTAAGATATTAATTATAATAATCAGATTTTAATTATAATAATAAAGTAATAAAATTATATATACATCTGATTCAAGACTACCAAATTAATGCTTGATAGAATAGATTATTGATGAGAGTCATAAGAACACATAAAGTAGGGCTCACAGAAACAGAATTTATGGAAATATATATAGTGAGCATGGAGTATCTTTTCAATAAATTTGATGATAAAAGGAGGGAAAACTATAAAGTAAACATGAGAGAGAGGAAGGCTTCAGGAAAGAATTGAGTTAAGTTGAAAATCCGTACCAAAGATAGGAATTGGGAGGTATAGCAGATTGGTATTGTTTATGAATTCCAAAAATAGATATCAGACTGTGTTTTTAAACTGATCTGTTCCTCTGTGCATATTAGATGTGTTAGATTCAGAGGTTTCACTTTTACTTGATTACATTATGATCAGGCCTTTGATTCGGCCACAACAGTAGAATGTTGAATCCCTGCCCTTTTGGTGGGCCGGAACTCACAAGAAAATAACAGGGCAGAGGAGAGAGTTGGAGTTTTTGACACTGGAGCCCCAGGAAGTAAACACACAGAAAAACAGATATGCGAAGAAAGAGAGAAGGCTCCTTTAGACACAGCAGAAGTCCCGGGAAGAGAGACTAGCCACTCTCCTTATAGTTTATATCTGGTCTTGTGGAGAGAGCAGAGCAGCTGAGCCTGGGAAGAGAAATGAACCCCAGGGAGAGAGACAAGCCTTATGCTAACCTACAGCTGAGAAAGGAAGGAGCTGGAACGATGGAGCCTTAGGAGAAAGAGGAAGGCTGAACCTTTGCAGATGTTGGCAGCGATCTTGCTCCAACATGTGGCAACAGACTTTGGTGAGGGAAGTAACTTATGCTTTATGGTCTTGTGACTATAAGCTTCTACCCCAAATAAATATCCTTTATAAAGCCCAACAGACTTCTGATACTTTGCATCAGCACTACTTTTGGCTGACTAATACAGAAGGGGAGGCAATTGATAATTAAACATTCAAGAATGGGTGACCCAAGGCACTGTAAATGTGTTACAAATTCTCACTCTTTAGTGCTTTTATGTTCTATTTTCACTATAAAGCAAAGAATATATTGAAATTTGGGTAGAATTAGGTTACAGAAAATGAGGAGAAGACATTTCAAAATAACCACTACACATTGCTTAGAAAAGAACCTGAATAGGGACAAGTAATATAATTGGTGAGCACTGTGGATTTTCACATAAATTTGGAGTTTGAAACAAGGAATATGCTTTGACACTAATCAATCCAGTAATGTAATTTTCTCCAATGTGCCTCAAGAACTTGGGTCAGGAAAGAGAAAGCAAATGATTTAATTCACTACATGAAGTGTCTTAACAAGGTATATGCAGTGGGAGAATGAGAAAGCTCAGGGAATTAAGGATAGTGATGAGATGACATTTGAAATAATTTATCAAGAAGTTCAGGATGGATAGCAAATAAAGTGAAATGAGAAATGAGGAAAATAAGTAGGAATTAATGGGTAAAAATGAGGTGTCATAAGAAAATAGTATCTTTGGAGTTAGTGATCAAATTATCAGTACTAAAAATGTTGGATTCTAAATTTCTAGAGAAAGAGAATTCCAGTAAAAATACCGGTGAATTCTATCAAAGCTTTAAAGAAGACTTAACACCAATGCTTTTCACACTCTTTCAAAGAATTCAATAGTAAAGAACATTTCATAATTAAGGAACACCTCCTAATTCATTCTGTGAGACCAGTATTAACAAAGCCTGATAAAGACATCAGAAGGAAAGAAAATTACAGATTCATTTCTTTTATTATTATTTGCATATAGATGCAAAAGTCCTTAACAAAATACTATCAATACTATCAAAATGAATCCAACAACATCTTACAAAGATTATACACCATGACCAAACTCATTCCAGGAATGCAAGGGCATTTTAACGTACAAAAATCAATCAATGTAATGCACCACATAAAAAGAATGACAGAAAAAAAAAAAACACATGATTATCTAATTGATGCAGAAAAGATATTGGACAAAATTCAACACCCTTTCATGATTAAAATATTCAGAAACTAGGAATAGAAAGGAACTTCATCAACATGATAAAGGCCTTCTTATGAAAACCCCACAGCTAACATCATACACAGTAGCAAAAGACTGAAAGCTCTCCCATTGTGATCACGAGTAAGACAAAGGTGCCCACTTTCCCCAATGTGTTATTATCTTTTTCAGTATTTTCTAGCACTTCAAGCTAGAGCAACTAGGAAAAAGAAAGAAAAAGTATCAAAATGGGAAAGGAAGAAATAAAACCATCCCTATTTGCAGACAATATAATCTTATGTGTGGAAAATCCAAAAGAACCCACAAGAAAACTAATAGACCTAATAAGTGACTTCAGCAAAGTGACAGCATATAGTATCAATGCGCAAAAATAAATTGTGTTTCTATACACTAGAAATAAACAATCTGAAGAATAAAAGAAAATAATTCAATTTACAATAGCATCTAAGAGCATAAAATATCAAGGAATAATGTGAAAGACTTGTACACTGAAATCTATAAAATACTGATGATTGAAATTAAGGAAGACCTAAATAAATGGAAAGGATTCCCATTTTCATTAATTGGAAGACTTGATAATTTTAAGATGTAAACACTTCTGAGAACAGACTGCAGAGTCAACACAATTCCTATCAAAAGTCCAGCAGACTTTTTTGAAGAAATGGAAAAGCAGAACTTCAAATTTATATGGAATTGAAAGGGTTTCTGAATAGCAAAAGTATTTTTTTAAAAAGAAGAACAAAGTTGGGGGGCTCACAGTTCCCAATTTCAAAATTCTCCATAAAGCTACAGTAATCAAAATATTGTGGGACTGGCATAAGTATAAACAAATAAACTAACAGGATAGAATTGCAAGAACAGAGATAGATGCACACATCTTTGGCCAATCGATTTTCAGTCAGGGTGCTAGGTATATGCAAAGGGGAAATAGTAATCTCCTTTAAAAATGGTGTTGGAAAGATGGGATATCCATACACAAAAGAATGAAGTTGGACCCCTACCTCACACCATATACATATATATAAAAAAACAAATCAAAGTGGATTAAGGATCTAAATATAGGAGCTAAAGCCATAAAACTCTTAGAAGATAACATAGGGGGAATTCTTAATGGCCTTGGATTTAGCAATGGATTTTTAGTTACGACAATAAAAAGTATAAACATCAAAAGAAGTGATCAATTAATTCAACTTCATCAAAATTAAAAACTTTTGTGCAAAGGATATTATCAGGAAAGTACAAAGATCAATTACAGCCTGGGAAAAGAGTAGTTCCAAATCTCGTATTTGTTAGAGGCTTAACATCCAGGATATATAAAGAACTTTTACAATGCAACAAGATAAATACAAACAAATGAATTTAAAATATACATTATGCCAAATACCATTGATTGTACACATTGGATGGATTTATGCTTTATTAATATATATCAATAAATTTGTTAAAAAATTGAAATGTTTAAAAACAAAGGGGATTGAATGAAAAGGGAGGTATCAGATGAATGTCTTCTATGAAGCCAGATATAAAAGAGATCTGAAAAAGCATAAAATAATGCCACTCTTCACACTGCTTTTTTGAAAATTATATTTCTTTTTTAAAAAATATGTTTTTGTTATCAAAATGAATGTGCAAAGGGTTTGACCAGACAATTTTCTAAAGTAGATATACAAATAGCCAATAAACATATGAAGAGATACTCAATATCTTTAGACATTAAAGAATTACAATCAAAACCATGAGATACCACTTTATACACCCACAAGGAATGGCTATCATTATGAAATATAGAAAATGACAAGGGTTGGAGAGGATGGTGTGGAATTGGAACTCTTGTGCACTGTCTTTGAGAATGTAAAATGATGCACCACTGTGGAACTGTCACACACAGAAAAGTTAAATATGGCATTACCATATGAAGCAGCCATTCCACTCCTAAGTATATACACAAAGAAACAGAAAATAGATTAAAACAGATACTTCAATACCAAAGTTCATAATATCATTATTCACAATAGCCGAAGGGTGGAAACAATTCAAATGTCTACCAGAGTTCAGTGGAAAAAAAAAGTGGTACATAAACACAATGTAATTTTAATTAGGTATAGGAAGAAATGAAGTTCTGAGACATGCTATAACACGGATGAACCTTATTATGCTGGAGCAGAGCAGGGGTAAGATGGTGGCAATGTAAAGAGCTCCAAGAGTCAGCTCATTCTACAGGGCAGTTAGTAAGCACCCAGAGCTATCTAAATCACCTGTCTGGGGAACCTAGGAGAGCAGAAGAGAATCCTGCAACATCTTTGGAAGAACAGAAAAAGAAGACCGCTCACCTACAGTGAAGATTCAAGAGGAGAGCACTTCCACACTGTGGAAGGTGGTGCCCATCACTGTTGGTACTGCAAGGAGCCTTGGGAGCAATTCCCTGGCTGGAGTTGGGAGCTCCATTTTCCAAAAACAGGGGAGGAAGAGGCGAAAAGCACCAATTTCAGCAACTGATTAGTAAATTCATTTGGCTAACACCCAATCCTAAGAGCAGATAAAATTTGAATCTGTCCCAGCTGGAAAGAGGCTGATATCTTCCATTTTAACTCTGCCCCTGGCATGAGGGAAGCTAGGATGATTGAAAATCACAGTGATGGTAGGGGCCAACTTCTTTCCACCCAGGGCAGACTGCAGCCCTACCTTAGGCTCCAACTCCACTTCCATCAGGGAAGAAGCTGGGGGGAACTACACCAACTTCTCTGGGCAAGACTGCAGGCACTGTTGCCCTGCATGGACTAGACTGTTGGGCAACCTTGTGGAACCATCCCCACCCCTGAGAGGACAGAAGGGACAGTTCTCCCTCAGCCTCTCTGGGCAACTGCAGCCACTTTCAGCATGCATGGACTAGGCTGCTAGACACATCTCTGACTCCACCACCACCATGGACTGATCAAGAGAAGGGTCAGTGGCCCCTCACCCTCTCCAGGCAAATGCAGTTCTTTTGGCCTGCATGGACTAGATTGCTATTCACCCTGGAGGCCTATATTTACCCTTGACAGTGGAGGAGGGGGTACCAATGCTTCATCAGGCTACCTGAGCAGAGACAATCCATCTTGATTCAAACAGATTAGTTTGCTGCCCACAAATGTGGCTACATCACTGCCCAGGCAGGGGAGGAAAGGGCGTGGAGCTTCATCAGTCTCTCTGGACAACCAGAGACAGTCTTGGGGGGTCACAGCTTGGATTAATGCACAGTGCTGTGGCTCTTCCTTTACCTCTCACAGGGGAGAAAGGTGGAAGAAACTTCACTGCTTCCTGGGGCCACACTGGCAGCTTCAGCCTCCACAGCTTACAGAAGCAACTTCATCCTCTGATCCTATTCTGCAACCATCAAGGAAGAAAGAGCAAGAAAGAGATGAAAAGGAGCTGATAAAAAATTCAGATTGACTAAACAGGAGCCACTATAAAATTTTAAATTAAGTTGAACCAGGTATCAAAGGGGGCTGTAGCACAAAGCCAATCAAATAAAAAGCCCTAAAGAAAGAAACTGGACCCAGAATAAATGCATCTAGTAAATCAGATGCTGAGATACCAACAAAAAAATACAATTCATGCCAAGAAACAGGAAGATATGGCCCTAAGGATCAAACTAACCCTCCAGATGACATAGAGGAATTGAGACAACTAATCCTAGGTTTACAAACAAATCTCCTTAATACTCAGTGAGATGACAAAAGAGATTAAGGACATCAAGAAGACACTGGATGAGCACAAAGAAGAATTTGATGGTATACATAGAAAAATAGCAGATCTTAAAGGGATGAATGAATGACAAAATAAATGAAATAAAAAATACACTGGAGGCATATGACAGCACATTTGCAGTGGCGGAAGAAAGGATCAGTGAGCTTGCAGACAGGACCTCTGAAGCCAAATGTGCAAAAGAACAGATAAAGAAATGAATGGAAAATTTGAACAGGGTCTCAGGAAATTAAATGATAAGAGATGTGCAAACATGTTTGTCATCGGTGTCCCAAAAGGAGAAAGGAAAAGGAGAAAGAATACTTGAAGAATTAATGGTAGAAATTTTCCCAATCATATTGAAGGACATAGATATCCATGTCCAAAAGTCACAATGTACTCCCATCTGGATATATCCCAATAGACCTACTCTGAAACACATAATAATCAGAATGTCAAAGGTGAAAGATAAAGAGAGTATCTTGACAGCAGCAAGAGAAGAAATTCATCACATACAGGGATACTCAATAAGATTAAGTGGTGATTTCTCATCAGAAACCATGGATGCAAGAAGACATGATATATTTAAGATACTGCAAGAGAAAATCTGCCAGCCAAGAATCTTAACCCCAGTAAAATTGTCTTTCAGAAATGAGGGCAAGTTTAGAATATTCACAGATAAACAAAAACTGAGAGAGTTTTTAACCAGGAGACTGGTTTTGCAGGACATACTAAAGGAAGTGTGATAGTCTGAAAAGAAAAAACAGGAGAGAGAGACTTGGAAGAGAGTTTACAAATGAAGATTATATTAGTAAAAGTAACAAAAAGTGTAAAAAGAGTGGTGAAAACAAGGTAAGACAGGTAAAACCCAAAGATCAAAATCAGTGAAGAACTGACTTTACAGTAATAACATTAAGTGTTAATGGATTAAACTCCCCAATCAAAAGGCACAGACTGGTGCAATGGATAAGAAAATATAAGCCATCTATGTTCTGTCTGCAAGAGACTCACCTCAGACACAAGAATACAAATAGATTGAAATTTAACAATTGAGGCTGGAAAAGATATTCCATGCATGTAGTAAAAAAAAAGCTGGAGTAGCTATACTTATATCAGATGAAATAGACTTTAATTAAAAGCAAAGCTTTCTATTACATAAATGTTACATAGTAAATACAAGGGATTCCCATATGCCCCACTCCTTCCCCCTCCCACACTTTCCCATATCAGCAACATCCCGCATTAGTGTGGTACATTTGTTACAATTGATGAACACATACTAACCATGGATTACAATTTATATTATAGTTTATATTATAGTTTACCCTCTGTCCCATAAAATTTTGCAGTGACAGATACAATGGCCTGTATCTGTCACTGCAATGTCATGCAGGACAACTCCAATGTTCCGAAAATGGCCCCATATTACAACTATTCTTCCCTCTCCCATCCCTCAGAACCTCTGGTGGCCACTGCTATTTTTAATGTAACATTTATGTAATAGAAAGCTTCTTTAAAAATAAAAAAGTAAATTAAAAAACACACACAAAAAAGACCTCACTTTCCACACTACCCAAAATGCTCCCAGTAAGGTGAAATTCATCTTTCTAAGAAATCTTCCTCTAGGGCAGAGGGAAAATATATTTTTATTTCTTGTTGTAGCTTTGTGACTCCTATGGACTCCTACTCAGAATAAACTTTTTACAAGAATTAAGTAAAATATATGGTATTTTAAAGGAAACCAATTACAGTGAATTATAGTTATTAAAATATTAAATATATATAAAAAACAAAGCTTTTATTAGAGACAAAGGGGTCATTATATACTAATAAAATGGGCAATTCAACAGGAAGAAATAATAATTATAAATGTACATGCACCTAACCAGGATGGCCAAAATTATATCAGGCAAACACTGGAAAAAACTGAAAGGAAATAGAAATCTCTACAATAATAGTTGGAGACTTCAATACAACACTCTCATCTTTGAAAAGATAATCTCAACAGAGGATCAATAAATAAATAAACAGCTTGAATAATGCAATGAAGGAACTAAACCTAACAGACATATAGAGAATATTGTACCCCAAAATAGTAAGGTAAACATTCTTCTCAAATGCTCATGGATCTTCCTCCAGGATATCTATATGTTGGGTCACAAAGTAGATCTCAATAAATTTTAAAAGATTGAAATTATACAAAGCACTTTATCTCATCACTATGGAATAAAGCTGGAAATTAACAATTGGCAGAAAAAGGGAAAACACAAAAATATATGGAGATTAAAAAACCCACTAATAAATAATCAGTGGGTCAAAGGAGAAATTTCAAGAGAAATCAACAAATATCTGTAGATGAATGAAACTAAGACAACATATCAGAACCTCTGGTGTGCAGCAAAAGAAGTGCTTCCAGGGAAATATATAATCCTCAATGCTTACAATAAAAAAAGAAGAAAGACCTAAAATCAAGGATCTAACTGTACAGATGGAGGTACTAGAAAAAAAAAAACAGCAAACTATGCCAGAAGGAAGCAGAAAAAATGAAATAACAAAGGTCAGAGCAGAAATAAATGAAATTACTACTGACCACACAGCAATGAAAGAGATCATAAAAGGATACTATGAACAACTGTAAAACAACAAACTAGACAATGTAGATGAAATGGAAAAATTCCTTGGAACATATAAACAACTTACACTGACCCAAGAAGAAATAGAATACTTCAACAAACCAATCATAAGTAAAGAGATTGAGACAGTCATTAAACAACTACTCAAAATGAAAAGCCCAGGACAAGATGGTTTCACAGGTAAATTCTACCAAGCATTCAAAGAAGATTTAATACCAATCTTATTCAAAGCCTTCCAAAAAGTTGAACAGGAAGGAACACTACAAATATTCTATGAAGACAATATCATCCTAATACCCAAGCCAGATAAAAATATTATGAAAAAATTAAATTACAGACTCATTTCCCTAATGAATATGGATGCAAAAATCCTCAACAAAATACTCACTACTCGAATCCAACAACACAATAAAAAAATTATTCATCATGATAAAGTGGGCTTTATACCAGGCATGCAAGGGTGGTTCAACATAATAAATTCAAACAGCATACTATACCACATTAATAAATCAAAGAAGAAAAATCACATGATCATCTCTATTGATGCAGAAAAAGCATTTGACAAAATCTAGCATCCTTTCTTGATAAAAACATTGCAAAAGATAGGAATCAAAGGAAACTTACTCAATATGATAAAGATCATATATGAAAAACCCACAGCTAACATTGTACTCAATGGTGAAAGAATGAAAGTATTACCACTGAGATCAGGAACAAGACAAGGATGTTCACAGTAATCACTGTTTTTCAATACAGTGCTAGAGGTTCTAGTTAGAGCAACCCAGCAAGATAAAGAAATAAAAGGTGTCCAAATTGGAAAGAAAGAAGTAAAACTTTCATTATTCACAGATGATATGACCCTTTACTCAGAAAATCCAGAAAAACAATAACCTTACTATAAGCTAACAAACAAATTTAAAGAGTGGCAGGATAAAAGATTAATATGCAAAAATCAGTAGTATTCCTATACACTAGTGGTGTATAGGAACACCACTGAGGAGGAAGTCAGGAAAAAATTCCATCTACAATGACAAAAGAATCAAATATTTAGGAATAAACTTAACAAAGGATGTAAAGCACTTTTTTTCCCCAGAAAACCACAATGGATTGCTAAAAGAAATCAAAGAAGACATAAGTAAATGGAAAAATATTCCATGTTCACAGATGGGAAAACTAAATATCATTAAGATGTCAATTCTACCCAAATTAATATACAAATTAAATACAATCCTGATAAAAATTCTAACAACCTTTTTTAAAGAAATGGAAAACCCAAGTATAAAATTTATTTGGAAGGATAAAGGGTCCTGAAGAGCCAGAAACATCTTAAAAAGTAAGAACAAAGTTGGAGGATTCTCACCTCTGGAGTTTAAATTATATTACCTAGCTACAGTGGTTTAAAAAAAGGAAGGCATGGTACTGACAGAAAGATAGAGATATAGAATGGAACTGAATAGATGCTTCTGATACAGAACCTCACATCTATGGTCAAGTGATTTTTGACAGGTCTGTCAAGCCCAAACAACTGGGCCAAAACAGTCTATTCAACAAATGGTGTTGAGAGAACTGGATATCCATCTCCAAATGAAAGAAATAGGACCACTATCTCTCACAGATTAACTCAAAATGGATCAAAGACTTAAATATAAAGTGAGAACCATAAAACTCCTAGAAGAAAATGTAGGGAAAAACCATCAACACCTGGTGGTAGTTTGGGGTTTCTTAAACCTTATACTGAAGGCATGAGTAAAAAAATGTATAAATGGGACCTCCGAAAATTTTAACACTTTTTTGCTTCAAAGGACTTTGTCAAAACATGGAAAGGCAATCCACTCAATGGTACAAAATATTTGAAAACCACATATCCAAAAAGGATTTGATTTCCATGATATATAAAGAAACCTTACAACTCAAAAATAAACTTTCAAGCAACCCAGTTTAAAAATGGGCAAAATACATAAATAGACATTTCCCCCAAGAGCAAATAGAAATGGTAAAAAAAGCACACGAAAAAATATTCAATATCACTAACTATTAGGGAAATGCAATCAAAACTACAATGAGATATCATCTCCCACTGCATAGAATGGCCATTATTTAAAACTCAAAAACAAAAACAGAAACAAGTGCTGAAGAGGATCTAGAGAAATAGGAACACTCCTTCACTGCTGATGGGAATGTAGAATGGTGTAGCCTTTGTGGAAGACAGTTTGTTGGTTCCTCAGGAAGCTACATATAGAACTTCTGTGTGATCTGGCAACCCCTCTACTAGGAATATTTCCAGAAGAACTGAAAACAGTGACATAAACAGACATTTGCACACAGATGTTCATAGTAGCATTATTCACAATTGCCAAAAGATGGAAATAACCCCAGTGTCCATCCACCAATGAATGGATAAGCAAAATGTCCTAAATACATACAATGGCACACTATGGTGCTGTAAGAAGAAGTGAAATTGGGACACATGTGATTATATGGACGAAACTTGAGGGCATTATGCTAAGTGAAATAAGCTAGACACAAAAGGACAAATATTTTATGTTTCACTAAAATGAACTAAATACAAAGACTAAACACATGGAGTTCAAACCTCGACTGTAGGTTACTAGCAGATAGGATGAGGACTGAAAAGGAAAAATGATGTTTTGTGTATGTAGAATTTTCAATTAGCTTGACTGTTAAAGTGTGGAAATGGAGAGAGTTGATGGTAACACATTATAGTGGTGAGTATAACTGATATGGCTGGTTTATAAATGGGATTGTGGCTTAAATGGGTAGTCTAGGGATGTAAATATCAATTGAAAGAAAGCTAGAGAATAATCTAGGGACTGAATAACATTGAACCCAGAGGTGGATGAGGATGTTATTTAATAATGCTAAGTACAAAAACATTCTTCTATGAACTAGAACAAATGTACGTCACTATTACAAGGTGGTAAGAATATAGTGAAGCTTGGGAAAAGTACAATTAATGCACTTTTTGGACAGTAGTTAACAGCAACATTGTAACATTCTTGCGTCAATGTCAAACATGGTACTTCATCAATGCTAAGAGTCAATAATAAGGACGGTCTGGGATTTTTTCTTTTGGATCAAGGAAAATATTCAAATATTTACTGGGGTAATGACTGCAAAACTCTGTAATGAAAGTGAAAGATACTTAGTGTTTTGGATAAAATTTACAAGGCATGGGACTGTATAAATAGTGGCCCATGTGGTGGGAAATGGACTGTGGTTAATAGTACAAATATGAGAGTTTCTCTCATGAACTCTAACAAATATACAGTACAAATATGCCGTGTTATTAATAGGTGGTATATGGAAAAATATACCAAATGTATGCTATGGACAAATAGACTGATGATGTTCTTTCATAATCTGCAACAAATAGTCCACAGCAATATAAGGTTTTGGTGGAAGGGTGCTGTACAGGAATTCTGCACATTATGCATGATTGTTTTGTTAGCTCACAATTTCTCTAATAAAAAAAGAACATTATTCTGAGTGAAATCAGCAAGGTACAAATATATGAGGACAAATACTCTATGAAATATCTAAAAATATCAAATTGACAGAGAAAGTAGATTGACATTACTAGGGAGTAGAGGGTAGGGTGAAAGGGGAGATTTTGTTTGGTGGGTATAGAGTGATTTAAAATTATATATATATGTGTGTGTGAATATATAAATATTTGGGTACTTTGCCGAGTGAAGCGTATAGGAAAAAGGAAAATATGAAGCTTATGGGATAAGGAAAAATGTTTTTTGTTCATTCACATTGTTAAAATTGTTAGCAAAAATCAGGGTTGAGGGTAAGTGAGCTGGTAGCTGTGCCTTCATTTCATATAAGAAGAGACATGGAAACCAATATATTATATATCTTGTTCCATTTACCCTTTCCTTACTTTTCATAAAGTTTTGACTTTGTCAAGGGAAAAATATTTTTTAATTTACCATGTTTACCAGGAATGATATATCACCATACTAAGAATCACAATTCTCGGCGGCGGGGGGCAGGCAGGGATAAAACATGATCATTTCTATATCTCTTGATACAAGTTAATGATATGGACTTGAGCAGCTTTTCTTCTGTAATTTTGTAATACTCCCAGTCTTACACAATACATTTTTAGTAAGGTTAATATTTGTTTAATTCTATTCAAACTTCACTCTTTGACTTTGCTACTCTAGTAGAGCCACATCCTAAAGATGATCTGTTTTTTTGTCCTATACCATTTAGGATAGCAGTTGATGACAGTGTGTTCTGTCCTCATGAGTAATATTTGATATTGGCCCACAACAAACCTCTCCTTTCCCTGTGAAATTTACTGTCATGAGTCATTTTGAGAAATGTTGGCATACAGCCCATTACCACTTGTGAAATTTTAATGGGCATCTCTGCAATACTGCTACTTCATTCTTATAAATCTTTGGAATTGGAAAATAGGCCCACTCTGTGTCCAGAAGACTCTCTTTCACGAAAAGCTGCATTTAACTGGGAGTCGAGGTCTTTGACTTCTCCTTTCAGGCTTCATCACTCTTCCAATAATCCACAGTACATACCTATTAAACTGCTCTTCTTCACACTGTACTTGAGAAATAGTTTACCAATATCTGCTTGGAGAAACACCCCAATATATGACCATTATTTACAAGCATTTATAAAAGTTCAAACCTTTTTATACTTCCTATGAGCTATAAACTTGGGCAGGTTAGCTTCTATTTACCCAAGTTTCCTCATCCATAAGTGGGGATAACAATACTTCATTCCCAGAGAATTTAAGAATTAAAACAATAATATATATAAAGTACTTGGTACAGTTCTTGTCACAGATAAATATCACATACAATGCTATTATTATTAGCAGCATCATTATTATGTAAACTAAATCATAAAACCATGAAAATATGCTGACAAACAAGAACAACTGTGGTTGAAATATAAATGGAGATCAGGAGGCTGGCCTGGTGGAATTCAGGATCATGAGATGAAAATAGTTAACTATAAGATGACCAAAGTGCTTTCTAGTGCATTTCTATCATGCTTTCATTCAGAGACGAGCATATTATTTTACATTTGGAAATTAGTTTGGTTCTTGAACCATAGTTCATGGAGCAGTCCATCAGCCACAGCTCCAGAATTGAAATTGCCCTTCCCAATTGGTCCCTGTTAAATTTGGTAAAAACTAATGTTTATTAAAATACCTTGTGTTTCCAATCCTGGATTTCACTTTAATCATGTTGAGTAATTTGTTTAATCATTGCAGTGTCCCTTTATTTTATAGCTTTTGAAGTCAACAAATATAATTCTAAACCTGATTCTGAACACTTAGTCATCAATTATACATAATGCTCTAAAATTTATTCACTCAATAAACATTTACTGAGAGTGCACTATATGACATGCCTACCTGTTAAAAGAGTGGTATTTTCCAACTTTCACTTTGGATGCAGGTCACTTGAAAGAGCATCATAGCTACACTTACAGAAGCATGCTGGATGATATGTATATGTATAACTTCTCTTGGACCTCCCATAGAAATAGGTCACTCACCATCCAAATACAGCATAACTTAACAAAAGACAGTAAATTTCAAAGAAAATTTAGATAGAAGTGCATGCTTTTCTTAGAGTAGACATGGTGGGTAACAAAAAAGAATTTAGTTAAAATTTTAAAGATTTGCTAAAGGAAAACTTTTGTCTACTGAGAGAATATAGAAACTCTAGGGACTGCAGAGACAAGTAGGTTTTTCTCCACAGACCTTACCAAGAGCTCACAAAAAAAAGAATTGGGGGCAGGGAGAAAGTGCTGAAAAGGTTACCCTCATAGTGTTAGCATGGAGGAGGGGAGCAGCAGCTGAGGCAGGAAGCCAAATATGAGCCCTTCTGCCCTTATACTACTATTGCAAAAAGAGTATGAAATACTGAGGGAAGGGCAAGAGACAATGTTGCCTTTATGACATTGTTGAAAACCCACTGCTGCTGAAGGAAAGGAAGAGAAAGTCAAAGCTCTCTACTCATAGGGGATAGTCAGAAATCTATTCTGAGACCAGATATACAAAAACTGTATTGGAAGAATCAGAGAAGTTGTCACCATTCAAAGACAGGGACACAGTAGCTTCCTAAAACTTAAGCTGATAGAGAATCCCAGAGAATGCCTCTCCTGCCCCTTTTACACCAAGTATCAAGTAATGACAATGTACTTGTGGGAGATGGGAAAGTGTAGAAAGAAATCCTTTCTGACCTACAGCACAAAGGGAAGACCTGTAGGTGTGTGAATAGATATTGGCAAGAAACCATCAGGCAAATCAGCCACATGCTAAACATATGTAAAGCTAGGAGGATTTAAACCCAGAGTTCTTAAAAAGGGGTCCATGAGCTTGAATTTAAACTCAAAAATACATTATTCTTGCAGGGACATGTTAGTGCAGGTGTGATATATTTATTAAATAATACACAGAATAGTGTGGACTTAGTAGGGGGTCCATGGTTTTCACCTAATTGGCAAATGGGTCCATGGAACGAAAAAGGTTAAGAACACCTGATTTATAGTGTAGGGCTTATTGAGTGTACTAATAGCAAAAGCAAACCCCAAACTCAGTTCAACTCCTTAATAGTATTACACAATCATCACACTAAAGGCCTGGTAAAGGGAAAGTATGCGTATATCCAGACATAAAAATATTTATAGTTTTAGCTCTGATGTTTAGGTTCTTTATTGATTTAGAGTTAATTTTTGTATCTGGAGTGAGGTAGGAGTCTAACTTCATTCTTCACATATTGATATCCAGTTTTCCCAATACCAGTTGTTGAAGAAACCATTCTTTCCCCAATTAATGTAAGTGACATTCTTGTAAAAATTAAGTTTGTTATAGTTTTGTGGGATCATTTCTGTACTCTCAATTCTTATTCTGTCTATCGTTATGCCAGTACCACACTGCTTTGATTACTGTGTCTTTACAACAAAAAGACAAATAACTCAATTTAAAAATTAGTAAAAGATTTTAATAGACATTTCTCCAAAAAGGACATACAAATGGTTCATAAGCATAGGAAATGATGTGCAACATCATTGCTAATCAAGGAAATGCAAGTCAAATCACAATGAGATATTACTTAACACCACCACCACCAACAAAAATAATGATGACGATGACAACAACAATATAACAGAAAATAATAAAATTGGCAAGGATGCAGAGAAATAAGAACCATGAAACATTGTTGATGGCATTGTAGAATGGTGCATTTACCATATGACCTGGAATTCCTACTCTAGGTACAAACCCAAACGAATTAAAAGCAAGGACTTGGACAGATACTTGCACACCAGTGTTTATAGCAGCATTATTCACAATAGCTGAAAAGTGAAAGCAACCCAAGTGTCCACTGATAGATAAATGGCTAAACAAACTGGTTTGCACATAAAATGTAATATTATTCAGTTATAAAAAGAATGAAGCTCTGATGAATGCTGCAAAATTGATGAATACAGAAGAAATCATGTTAAGCAAAATAAGCCAGACACAAAAAGACAAATATTGTATGATCTCACTTATATGAAATACCTGGAAACACACTTCAGAGACAGATAATGGTTTATAGCTTACCAGAGGGAAAGGGAGATGGATGAGGAAAAAAATAACTAAAAGGACAGAAAAAAAAGATATACTCTGAAACAATAGCAAAAGATATCTGCAGTAGCTATTTGAAAATCAGATAAAATGGTTTTCAAAATGAGGACTAGTACTAGGTTTATAGGAGAACTACACAAAAAGATAAAAGAGTAAAATTCCTAAGAAGACAGAAAAGTACTAAAATTTTATGCAATTAACCACAGACCTACCAAAGACATGAAGCAAAAATGACAGAAGTGAAAGAAGAATGAAAAAAAATCACAATTACATTCACGTGAAAATTCAACACTTGGGTTTCACTAATTGATAGAGGGACAGAAAATCAGGAAGTGGAAGATGGCATCAGACTAACAGGCAGGGCTGAATGCTCTCACACAAACACGAGAAAGAGCCAAAAGCTGCCCGAGTGACTGCTTTAGGGGGTGCTACACAACTCCCAGGAGGGTGAGGGGCAGAGAGAAGAAGAAGCCAAAACACCAAATTGAGTTACCAAGGTCCCACAGCGGCTAGGAAGGGCTCTCCTCCCCAACCCCCAGATATTAAGCTGGGGTAAAACTCCTGGCTCACTGCAGCCAACTGAGAGGGGAAAGACATTTTCCTTCCTCTAAGCTTTTTCAAATGGGAGGGGAAGTTAGGGGCTTTTCTTCAGGGAATTCAGCCAGCAGAGCCTCCTTTGAATCTTCACTCTGGAGGTTCAACAAAGGAATACAGGAAAGCCCAAACTGAAACACCTCCATGGAAAGGTGTGTTGATGCCTGCCATCTGCTGGCCTGTCTGGAAATTGCATGGAAAAAAACATTCGTTCTTCTATCTGTATCCTAACCACTGGGAGAAAATCTGCATCCCACCAGGGCATCCCTGGCATGATTTTGACAACTTAAGTCAGGGGATTTTAAAGAATTAGAATAAGTTGAACAAAATATCAAAGGAGAACTGTAAAAAGAATAGGCAAGGGAGAGAAACTGGCCATCAGAGTAAATTCACCAACATATTCAGATGCCTAGACATCAGCAAAAAATTACATACCATTCTAGTAAACAGGAAGAGATGGCCCAGCCAAAAGAATTAACCAAATATCCTGAACAGCTACAGGATTTAAGACAATAATCAGTGATAATCACACAACTCTCCTAAATCACTTCAACAAATTTAAAGAAATAAAGGATATTAAGAAGACACTGGGAGAGCATAAAGAACAATTTGAAAGTCTGAAAAGAAAAGGAACTGACCAAATGGGAGCAAAAGATATTATGGATGGGACAAAAATACATTAAAAGCACATAACAGCCAATTTGAATTGCTTGAAGACAGAATCAGTGATTTCAAAGGCAGAACATCTGAACTGGAAAAGACAGGAGAACAGAAAGAGAAGAGAATTTCAAAAATGGAACACATTCTCAGGGAATTGAATGACAACGGGAAAGGCACAAATTTGCATAATCGGTGTCCCAGAAGAAGAAATGAATAGAAAAGAGGCAGAAAGAATATTTGAGGAAATAATGACCTAAACCTTCCCAACCCTTATGATAGATATAAATATCAATATCCAAGGAGGACAACACAACCCAAACAGAATAAATCCATATAGACCTATCCCAAGACACCTACTATTCAAAATGACAAATACCAAATAAAAAGATGATTCTGCAAGCTGCAAGAGAAAAGCAAAGCATCACATACAAGGGAAGCTAGATAAGATTAATTGCCAAACTTACATCAGAAACCATGGCAGCAAGAAGAAAGTGTTATGATGTATTTAAGGTACTGAAAGAGAAAAACTGCCAGCCAAGAATTCTATATCTGGCAAAACTGTCCTTCAAAAATGAAAGTGATTTCAAACAAAAACTGATAGAATATCTCACCAAAAAAACAGATTTACAAGAGATACTAAACAGAGTACTGCAGTATGAAAGGAAAAAACAAAGGTAAGAGATTTGGAGAAGAGCTTCGAAATGTAGGAAGGGTAAACTAAAGGGTAAGAAGATAGACAATAGAATGATATAACAGCGAAGGGCAAAATGGATGAAGTAAGTAATGTCTTCACATTAATAACATTGAATATTAATAGCTTGAACTCCCCAATCAAAAGACATAGACTGATAGAATGGACAAAAAACATGTGAGCCATCTATATGTTTCTATAAGAGACCCACCTCAGATGTAAGAACAGAACCAGGTTAAAAGTGAAAGATTAGAAAAAGATATTCCATGCAAATAGTAACCAGAAAAGAGCTGGGGTAGTGATCCAAACATCAAACAAAATAGATTTCAGCAGTAAAACTGCTATAAAGGATGAAGAAGGTCATTATATATTAATGAAAGGGGCAATTCACCAAGAAGAACTATACTAAATACTTATGCACCTAACCTGGGTGCCTCAAGCAACATAAAGCACATACTGGCAAAACTGAAGGGAGAAATAGATGTCTCTATAATAATATTTGAAAACTTTAATACACCATTCTCAGTATTGGATAGAACATCTGGACAGAGGATAAAGAAAGAAACAGATAACTTGAATAATATGATAAATGAAATAGACCTAACAAATATTTATAGAGTATTGCACCCCAAAACATCCAGATATACACACTTTTCTAGTGCTCATGGATCGTTCTCCAAGATAGACGTATGCTGGGTCACAAGACAAGTCTCAATAAATTTTACAAAATTGAAATTATAAAAAACACTTTCTCTGACCGAAAAAAATGAAACTGGAAATCAAAAATGGATGGTAAAAGGGAAAATTCATAAATATATTGAGATTAAAAAACACGCTCTTAAATAATCAGTAGTTCAAGAAAGAAATCACAAGAGAATTCAGCAAATATATGTGACAAATAAAAATAAGAATACAACATATCAAAACCTGTGGGGCACTGCAAAGGCAATGCTGAGAGGGAAATTTATAACCCTTAATACATACATTAAAAAAGAAGAAAGATAAAATTGAAGATCTAACTGCACACCTGGAGTAACCAGAAAAAGAAGAGCAAACTAATCCCAAACCAAATCAAAAGAAAGAAATAGTAAATATCATAGCAGAAATAAATGATATCAAAAAGAATAAAACAATAGAAAGAATCAACAAAACCAAAAGTTGGCTGGTTGAGAAGTTTAACAAAATAGACAAGCTCTTAGCTAGACTGACAAAGAAAAAAAGAGAGAAGATGCAAATTAAAAATCATAAATAAGAGGGGGTATGTTTCCACTGACCCCACAGAAATTGAGAGAGCATAAGAGGATACTATGAACAACTGTATGCCAAAAAACTAGACAATGTAAAAGAGATGGACAAATTCCTAGAAAAACACATGCCACCTACACTGATACTGGAAGAAATGGAAGACACCAACAAACCAATCACAAGTGAAGAGATTGTAAAAGTCATCAAAAACCTCCCAAAAATGAAAAACCCGGGACCAGATGGCCTCACAGATGAATTTTACCAATCATTCAAAAACAAACTAATAACACTCTTGATCAAGCTCTTCCAAGAAATTGAAGGGGGAAGGCATGCTACCGAACTCATTCTATGCAGCCAATATCACCCTAATCCCAAAACCAAATAACAATAATATAAAAAAGAAAATTACAGATCAATATCTCTAATGAATATAGATGCAAAAATCCTCAACAAAATATTTGCAAACAGAATCCAAAAGCACATTAAAAAATTATTCAACATGATCAAGTGGGTTTTATCCCAGGTATGTAAGTGTGGTTCAACACAAGAAAATCAACTAGTATAATAAACCACACTGATAAGGTGAAGAAGAAAAATCACAAGATCCTCTCAATTGATGCAGAAAAGGCATTTGACAAAACACAGTAACCTTTCTTGGTAAAAAGCACTCCAAAAGGTAGGAATAGAAGGAGGCTTTCTCAATACGGTAAAGTGAACACATGAAAAAACTACAGCTAGCATTGTACTCAATGTTGAAAGACTGAAAGCTTTCCTGCTGACATCAGGAACAAGTCAAGGATGCCCACTGTCATCATTGTTATTCAATATTGTGCTAGAGGCTTTCGCTAGAGCAATTAGGCTAGATAAAGAAATAAAAGGCATGCAAATAGGAAAGGAAAAATTAAAACTTTCACTGTTTGCTGATGATGTGATGCTATATCTAGAATCTTCTGAAATATCCACAACAAAGGCTACTAGAACTAATAGACTAGTTCAGCAAAGTGGCAGGATACAAGATTAGCACTCAAAAATCAATAGCATTTCTATACACTATTGATCCGTAATCTGAGGAGGAAATCAGAAAAAATTCCATTTATAATAGTAACTAAAACAATCAAATATTTTGGAATAAACATAGGACATGTATTCAGAAAACTACAAAATATTACTAAAAGAACTAAAGAAGACACAAATAAATGGAAGGATATACAACTCAACAATGAAAAGACAAAATACCCAATTAAAAAATGGGCAAAAGACTTGAAAAGGCAACTATCCAAAAAAGAAATACAAATGGTGAAGAAACGCGTGAATAAATGTTCAACGTCACTACTATTTAGGGAAATGCAAATCAAAACTACAGTGAGATATCATTTCACAGCTATTAGCCTGGCTGTTATTAAAAGTTGAAAAACTTCAAATGTTGGAGAGAATGTGGAGAGATAGGAATGTTTATTCACTGTTGGTGGGAATGTAAAATGGTACAGCCACTGTGGAGGATTGTTTAGCAGTTCCTAAAGAAGTTGAATATAGACTTGCCATGTGACCAGGCAATACATTACTAGGCATATATCCAAATAGCCTGAGAGGAGAGACGTGAAAAGACATCTACACACATATGTTCATAGCAACATTATTCATGATTGCCAAAAGTTGGAAACAACTGAGTTGTCCATCAACTGATGAATGGATAAACAAATTATGGCATATACACATGATGGGATATTATGCCGCGGTAAAAAGAAATGAAGTTGTGAAGCATATGACAACATGGATGAAACTGGAGAATTTTGTGTGAAGCAAGCCAGACCCAAAAGGACAAATACTGTAAGATTGTGCTATTATGAACTAAATATACTGTGTAAACTCATGGAGCTCATAATTAGAATTTGGATCACCAGAAAATAGAAGGAAGGCAGAGAATGGAAAGGTGAGTTTTAATTTGTGCAGAATTGGTAAAAAGGCTGGTTCTCAATCTTTGGAAATGAATAGACATGGTTAAAGCATATCATGGTGCTTGTAACTAGCAGTGCTATTGTATAGGTATGACAGCAGTTGAAAGGAAAAATCTAAAGTCATTTATATTACTAGAAGGAAAGCTAAAACCTGTAATATGGTACCATACACAATAGTAAAACCTCATGAAAAGCATGAATATGGGTGATATTGCATATATAATACTGTTTTTGCAAAATATAAATGTAAATATTCTAGAGAAAAGTAAGAAAAAAGCAGCTATGTATGGCAGGGGAAGCATAGAGAGATTCAGAGGTAGTGAGTTCTTTTGTTTGTTTTTTGGTTTATTATTATTATTATTGGAATAATGAAAGTGCTAGAATGTTTGAAGTGATAAATGCACAAATATGTGATTAAACCAAATACCAATGATTGTACACTTTGGATGGGTTTATGCTTTATTAACATGTATCAATAAAATTGATTTGTTAAAAGAAATCAGGAA
>PVKH010001437.1:0-22340 GCA_004027955.1 Chaetophractus vellerosus
TTTCACTTTTTTGCAGGAGATTTATGTGCACACAGCTATGAGTTTGTGTGTGTATATAAAGAGGAAAGGGAGAGGTGTTTTGAAATTACCATAGAACTTAAATTTTTCCCTGTAAATAAATTTTTGCCTGAATATTTGGAGAAGTTCAGCTTTAAAATACCCAATAGGCCAACTGAAAGCTATTGCTGAACTCATATATAGAGGTCATCACAAGAGAGACATTTGAAAGGTATCCTATCAGACAACAACAACTTCTCTCTTGCCCAAACCAAAACCCTTTGAGGGATTGGCTCATATTGATGAGTCTTGCTTCCTAGTAGTATGGTTTAAGTTTCATAGGAAAGAGGTTGTATCTTTATAAAGCATAAGTGCTAGTTGTCTCAGTTGATGAAATAAAGTAGTGTAGTAGAAAGAACAGAGGTCTAGAAACCAAATGGCCTAGCTCTATTATTAATCTCTTCTGTGAGTTGGACATAGCATTTTAGCCTCCCTGAATCTCATTTCCTTTTCTGTATAATGAGAGTCTTGTGTTGGATCAATATTTTACTGAATGAGTTTTGATTAAAAGAGCAATTGGATCCCTCAAGATGTTAATGGCAGGACCATAGCGAAATCATTTTAGGAAATGCTTCTGATCCAAGGAGCACCATAGAAACTCATTGCATGAAATCATGCATTAGATAAGCCAATTTAAATTATTTAGTTCCAAATATCCAAAACTTGTTTCCCTACAGACAATTTTGTTTTAATTTTTGCTCAGAATCTTGAAATTGCACAGAAAACATCTGAGAAATAATGAGTTAAATGATGTTTAAGATCCCTTCCAGACATAAAAGTATATGATTCATGAAATAAATTGTTCAAACTGAGTTGTAAAGTTACATTGCTATTATTTTTACATTGCAAATTTGACACAATTTTTTGCATCTAACAATGTTTTCGCATAAGATTGAGCAGAATACCTTCTCTAGTAACAAAGAAGAGGGAAAAGAAAAACAACCAGTTTTTTGGCTCATCATTTCCTGCTCATCTACTCAACAATTCTACTTAACATTTTTTTTAATACAGAAACACATTTTCTGTCATAAAGTATTAGTATGGCTACCAAAATATTTCTTGTATTCCAGTAAATAGTGATATATTTCACGAATTTTTAAAAATGCATATAAACTATCTGTTTGAATCTGTTGCTGAGAATTGTAGAATGGTGATGTTTCTTTCCTATTCAACTGAAAATGATAGAAATATTTTTTAAATAACTGGTTCCAAAGCAGTGCTCCCAGATATACTGAATATTTAAGAATCCAAAATTAATTATTTTCCTGCCCTCTTGAAATATGCCTGAGCCCAGAAGATACTGCCACAAAAGGAACTTACTTAATTTACATCAACTTTAAAATAACCTGTCTGTGACAAAGCATGACTAGACAACTGCCTGCAGCCACAGTCCTACATACAGTTTAAGTTTAATGAACTATTCTGGTTATATAATGAGTATCGTGTTCCTTCCCCAGACCTGTGCTATCTTCAACAGCTTCCAAGGCTTTGAGAGTTTAAGCAAGAAAATAGCACCAGACAGAAGGAATAAACTGTTCCCTATAATTGCCACCTTCGGCACCAAACTAAAGGTGTGATAGGTACCGCTAGGCTCACTCTACCGCTACAGAATGCATGCTCACCCAGAGTCAGGGACAACCTGCAGTGCATCTGCAGTATACTTTTTTTCCTTATGTTTTCTGCTCTAGGTTTTTATTTAAATGCAGAGATCTGACTGGAACATCAAAGAATTTATTTCCATGAAGTAGATAACCAATTATTATGACAATAGCAGGCAAAGAAGAATTAATTTCATGTGAAAAGTGACAAAGCTCAAATAAAATGTGGCCTTGAATACAGATGTATTCAGTGGTGACAGAAATTGCCCTTTCCTCTCAGTTGCCCAGACATTTGCTTCCTTGCCCAGGGAAAGTTCTTTCTTGTAAATTTATTGTAAATTTTTAATATTTAAAAAATTTATTTATTCACACCAAACTGAAAAATCTTTCATCAAAAAAGCAAGCTTTAAATGATATTATTTGTCCCCCAAGCCATCCTGGACATTGCCTATACCATTTAAAACCTTTTCAATTAGTGAACAGAAAATGTATCATCCTGTTTTAGTTTCTAAGGCTACTTAAAGCAGATACCATGAACTGGGTTGGTTTTCAACAATGGGAATTTATTAGCTTACAGTTTGAGGCCATGAGAATGTCCAAATCAAAGCATCATCAAGGCGATGCCTTCTTCTTAAAGGCTGACTGCCAGTGATCCCTGGCTCTTCTGTCACATGGCATAACACATGGCAGTATTTGCTGGTGTCTCCCTTATCTTCTGGGTTTCATTGATTTCAGTTTCTTGCTCCCTTGGCTTTCTCCCTCTTTGTCTGAATTCCATTCTTTTATAAAGGACTCTGGTAGGAGGATTAAGACCCACCCTGGGCTATGCCTTAACTGAGGGAATCACATCAAAAGGTCCTGCTTATATAGGTTTACACACACAGGAATGGATTAGATTTAAGACCATGACTTTCTGGGATACATACTATTCCAAACCACTATACATCCTAAGGCAGAAACAACCATAACAGTAAGAAAGGAAGTTGACCCAGATGTAGAGAAGCACCAGTGCAGGATCAGAGGAAGATTGTTAAAATATGCAAAGGTTTATTTCCATTCAAATGGCATTTAGCCACTGTAGGTTTTTTAAACAGAGTAGCATGATATGATTTATAGTGTGAAAAGTTATTTGGTCTGCTATCTGGAAAATGGATGATAGGATAGGGTGGGATGCTGGTGTCTTACATTAGTACAAATACTAGAAATATTAGATCAAAGCAATCAGAAGACATTTTTAGTGGTAGAGATGCTGAAAGATTTGCTAATAGATTTGATGCCTAGAATTGAAAAGTCAGTTCTGTTAATTAATTATAATTTCTTGGACCATTTCCTGTTAGAGTTAGAGAAAATTGATGTTTAAGGGAAATGACAGGACCAATGGAATAGAGACAGTTATAATAATAAGAGCTCTTTCACTGACAATTTATGCAGGCTCCCTAAATCTAGTTATTCCTCTATAAAATGATCTCCATATTCTCTTATTTGAATATGCTATGAATGTTATAGATTGCAAGTCATGTTTCTATTCATTGTTTTATTTAACTCTTTTCTTTGTCTTAACTGCATTATGCATTTGTTTCCATTGAATTTCAGTTCCATTTTTCATAATTTCTCCAATTTATGAAAGACAACTGAATCCAATATTATCTACCCAAGATTTTGACCTTCTTTTTTCTCCCATTTTTTCCTCAATTGTACTCTTAAATGAGGCAAACTTTCTACTCTATCATTGAGATTCTGAATGCTTCCTTCAAGTATCTACCCTCAGTACTCATTCTATATTTACATGGCCCATTGATATCATGCTTTTAAAATATCTTGTTTCCTATTGGTACTTTGTGTGAAGTGGTTTTAATTTTTAAGACAAAATATAAAGTTAGGCTTATTAAAGGTATATTGTAATCAATATGCTCCATAATGTACCATACCCAAAACTCATCCCTACAAGAGAGGATCAGTTAATCAAATTTCACTAAAGAAATGTAAGGCTTCATTCTGTAAATCCTGCCCATATGAACATATATTTTACATTGTGGTAAACCTTTCAGATGTAGGAAGAAAATTTACAAGTATGTAATTTCAATCTCTACAGATAACCATATAACATAGATGGTATGGCTAAAAACCATATACATAAAATGTATATGAAAATCACACATATTATGTTTATATGTGTCTGTGTATAATTAAAATGTATTTCATTTTATCATTCCTGATATTGGCTTTTATTTAATATCCTTTGATGATAAATGCAGAAGCAAAGAAGAAAAAGAAACAAGCATTAAAATGTCCACTTTTGGTAGTGGTCATAGTATATTTTTATCATTTCTCATTTTTTATACTCATACATAAAAATATGTACAGGCATACTTTGTTTTATTTCTCTTCACTTTACTACACTTCACAAATATTGTGTTTCTTACAAATTGAAGGTTTGTGGGAACCCTGTGTTGAGTAAGTCTATTTTCCAACAATATGCACTTACTTCATGTGTCTGCATCATATTTTGGTAATTCTCACAGTGCTTCATATTTTTTCATTGTTGTTACATTTGTTATGGTGCTTTATGATCAGTGACCTTTGATGTTACTATTGTAATTATTTTGGGTGCCACTAACCACACCCAAATATGATGGTGAACTTAGTTGGTAAATGTGGTGGGTGCTATGAATACTCCACCAATTGGCCATTTCCCCATCTCTCTCCATATTCTCAAGACTCCCTCTTCCTTGAGATGGAACAATATTGAAATTAGGCTAATTAATAGTCTCCCAATTGTCTCTTCAAGTGTAAGAAAGAATCATATGTCTCTCACTTTAAATGATTATACTTAATAAGAAAGGCATGTCGAAAGCTGAGAGAGGTTGAAAGCTAGGCTTCTGGTGACAAACAATAAGCCAAGTAGAGAGTGCAAAGGAAAAGTTCTTGAAGGAAATTAAAAGTGCAACTCCAGTGAATGCATAAATAATAACAGTGTGCAACAGCCTTTTTGCTGAGATGGAGAAAGTTTTAATGGTCTGGATAGATGATCACACTAGCCACAACATTCCCTTAAGCCAGACTTATCCAGAGCAAAACCCTAACTCTCTTCATTTCTATAATGACTGAGAGAGATGATGAAGCTGCAGAAGAAAAGTCTGATACTAGCAGAGGTTGGTTCATGAGGTTTAAGTAGAGAAGACATCTCTGTAACATAAAAGTGCCAGGTGAAGTAGCAAGTTCTGATATAGAAGCTGCAGCAATTTATCCAGATGATCTTCCTAAGGTAATTGATGAAGGTGGCTCCACTAAACAACAGATTTTTAGTGCATATGAAATAGCATTCTATTGGAAGAAGATGCCATCTAGGACTTTTGTAGCTAGAGATGCAGGGCCAATGCCTGGATTCAATCTTTCAATGGACAGGCTGATTCTCTTGTTATGGGCTGATGCAGCTGGTGACCTTAAGTTGAAGCCAAAGTTCATTTATCATTCTGAAAATCTTAAGGCCTTTAATAATTATGTTAAATCTACTTTGCATATGCTTTAAATGGAACAACAAAGCCTGGATAGCCATTCTGTTTACAACATGTTTTACTGAATAGTTTAAGTGCACTCTTGAGATCTACTGCTCAGAAAAAATGATACCTTTCAAAATATTACTGTTCATTGACAATGCACCTGGCCACCCAAGAGCTCTTATGGAGATTGTCCTAGTTTCTCTTTTGTGGACACCAGAAAATTATGCTCTTAGATAAAAACCACTGCTGTGCCTGTAAATGCAGTATGGATTTTTTTATTATTAGATTCAGTTAAAGAAGTTTGATTAGATCACTTTTAATTAGTTAGATTTAAGGCCATTGATTGGATTACATCAATGACATATGACCTAGTTTGTGTCTCTTCCCTCTTGTTGGGTTTTATATAAACTGAGAATACACAGGGAGAGAAAGACACGCAGAGAAAGGGAGCTCTGCCATTTTGACTCTGCCATGTGAGAGAAAGGACTCCAGGTTTGCTTGCATCTGCAAAAAGACAGAGAAGCCCTGAGAGGCTCAAAGAGATGAGCCCCAGGTAGAGATGCCTGATCATCCACTAAGAAGAAAGTAGATGGAGACTGGCAGACCTACCATCTTGCTTTGCCAAGTGTCATGTCTCTAGGATCTGCCAGCAGACGATCTTTGGTGAGAAAACATCTCTGATGGTGTCCTGATTTGGATATTTCACAGCCTTGGAACTCTAACATTTTCAGCTAATATAATTCCCATTATAAAAGCCAACACATTTCTGGTATACTGCATTGGCAGCCCTAGAGCAAACTGAAACAGAGATGTGCAATGAGATTAATGTTGTTTTAATAGCTGCTAACACTAAATCCATTCTACAACCCATGGATCAAGGAGTTATTTTGAATTTCAACTTTATGATTTAAGAAATACATTTCATAAGGCTATAGCTGTCATAAATAGTGATTCCGTTGATGGATCTGAGCAAAGTAAATTGAAAACCTTCTGGAAAGGATACATTATTCTTAATGTCATGAAAAACATTCATGATTCATGGGAGGAGGTCAACATATCAACAATATTAAGAGTTTGGAAAAAGTTTATGCCAACCTTCATGGATGACTTTGAGTGGTTCAAGCCTTCCGTGGAAGAAGTAACCACAGATGTGGTGGAAATAGCAGGAGAATTAGAATTAAATGTAGAGCCTATATATGTGACTAAATTGCAGAAATCCCATGATAAAACTTGAAAGGATGAGGAGTTGCTTCTTATGGATAAGCAAAGAAAGGGGTTTCTAGATGGAATCTACTCCTGATGAAGATGCTGTGGACATTGTTGAAATGACAACAAAGGATTTAAATTTTTATCCTTTGATAAATTACCTGAGAAAGCAGCAGCAGATTGTGAGAAGATTGAATCCAATTTTGAAAGAAGTTCTACTATGGGGAAAATGCTGTCAAACATCATCACATGCTGCAGAGAAATCTTTTATGGAAGAAAGAATCAATCAATGTGGCAAAATTCATTGTTGTCTTACTTTAAGAAATGGCCATAGCAATTCTCAACCTTGAAGAACCACCTCCATGGTCAATCAGCAGCCATCAGTTTTGAAACAAGACCTTCCAACAGCAAAAAGATTACAATTCACTGAAGGCCCAAAGGATAGCTAGCATTTTTAGCATTAAAGTATTTTTTAAATTAAGGTATGTACACATTTTAGACATAATGTTATTGCCCATTTAATAGACTATAGTATAGTGTAAACATAATTTTAAATGCACTGGGAAACCAAAAATTTTGCGTGACTCACTTTAATGCAATATTTGCTTTATTGTGGTAGTCTGGAATTGAACTCAAAATATTCTGAGAAATGTCTCCATATTCTATTTCAAAAATACCATCTAACATATAAAGCCTTTTCCTTATATATAATGTATGACCTTTAAATAATAACTTTAGCCTTGCAAACTCCAACCTATGATAAATAAATGTCTAATTACATGGGAAAAATAATTAGAAATAATGGTGACCTTTCTGTATAATTATATGCTGTATGTTTTTAATTAGAAAAAAAATTAACATAAACCTGTGGACACAAATAATAATTTTTAAATATCATTGTGCGTCCAACTTAAGGTGGTTTACTTTTTGGATCAATGACTGCTTTCTCTCCATTAATGCTAATTTATCTTACTTTGCAAAAGTATGACATTTTATACCAATGAGCAATTATTTCATTGATCATTATGCAGTTAAACTTGGAAGATTTATCTTTTAATGCTAAAAGAAATCTACTAGCCTACCTAAAATACATTTGCAGCAAGAAATAACATGGTACAAGATGAAGTTTATATAAAGGATATTGCACAACTCTGAAAGTTTATTTTCTAACTTTCTCAATATTTCTCAGCAAATTTATGTCATAAATAACACATATATAAAATAGCTAATATGCTTTTGCATTTGCCCTTGATAGTAAATATTAATTCTTCTAATGTTAGATGCAATTTTATATATTACTTTTAGACAAATGCAATATTTACTAAGTATCTTTAACATGGCCAAAACCCATGATTCTTCATCTTTTCTATTTTTATGTCAATAAGCTTATTTTCTTTTCCTGATGTGTCCATCATCAAGAAATAGAATCCTTAGAATTTATCATTAGAATAATATGACTACAATAAACCACAAAGCAAAAGAAATATATTTCTTTAAAATTCTGAGAATGAACTATAAAATTCCTCTATATTAAGATCTGAGATATATGACTAATTACTAATTTTTGGAAAATGCTGAAAATAACAGCATGTCAATTACTCCACCCACCATTCAAAGGCACTTTGGGACAATTCCTGTAATAGGAATTTCCTTAGAGCCACAATAATAATGTCTCAATTTTGTGACAGGTTTTATAAATTATTTTGGTTATATAAAATCATGCCTGTCATTCTCAAAATACCAACAAATGAAACATGTATTTTAATCAAGTGAAGACTTCATCATTAAAAGCTTTGAAATAAATACATGAAAAAAAAGTATTTTTAAAAGCAGCCTTTCAGTAAGTAGTCAATTTGTCCTACAAGGTGTAATGGATGTCTTTATGAAAAGTAATTCATTCAAAAAAGGAATGCCATTAAAAGTTGAAAGCCATGATCTTATAAAAGGAAGAATTATGGAAGAAAAGTATATGTGTGTCCTTCTAGGCCCATCATCATTTGAGTCACTTATTTGAAAATAGAATTTTATTGCTCCATCAGATATTAAATTTTAAAAATATTGGAAAAGTTTTCATGGAATATACTTCAAACTCATCATTTTTTAAAAAATTACAGTGGTAACAGTTGTTTCTCCCCCCATAATACTTTATATGCTAATTAGCAAAATGTCTTAAAAAATTAGCAAGATATTAAGGAAAACAGGAAGGAAAAAAGGTGATGGAAATGGCTCTTTCTGCACTGTCCACTAGAGCAAGTCACTAGCAAAACTGTTTAAACTTAAATTTAAAATAATTAAAAATTTAAAAAAATTAAAATCAGTTCCTCAGTCATACTAAGTCAAATTCAGTAATCAGTAAGAATACATCACTACTGGATACATTATTGGACAAATTAGAAATAGAACATTTTTATCACTGCAGAATCTTCTTTTGAACACCAAGTCAGACTGCCTACACATCTTGGATTTTTCAAGTAAAAATCTATTTGTTTCCATATTTTCTCTATGAACTTCCTAAGACAAAATGAGATGAAACAAATAAGATGATGTCTTATTAAAGATGAAAACAATTTAAAGCTATTCAGTTTCAATGTAAAGCTTTCAAAAGGCCAGAAGACAGGATGTCAGTGTTCTCTAATTTATTCACAATAAAAAGGTAATCATTTACATTAAAGTAGTATCACAATTTTTAAAGCTTTGATAATTGAAGAGCCACATTTATATGACTAAATTGAGTTGGATAATTTTATTTTAATAGAATATATTTTCTATATTATATTGTATTAGACTACTGTTGATTTGGAAATCGACTTTTTTTTAAGATCATGGTATGAACAGGGGAAAGTAGAGAATGGATCTAGCCAGAGCATAGAAAAGTGGGATGTGAAATCAGCTGCAACAAAATCTCCATGACAACCATGACACCAGAAGGCAATTACCTGGAGAGTTTCCTCCTTCTAACTACCTTTTCTCTTTTCAACCCTTCCCTTAACTGTGCAATTCCGAGGATCCTCAGTTGTGGGCAACTCTATTGCTGTGACTCTGTCACAGAGAATACCGTGGGGTGTAATAATGGTCACCTAGAAAATTCCTTGGAAAAGGGACCCAGTAAGGATCAAAAATTCAGGTAGTCAAGCATCAAGGGATAATGACAGTGGCATGTAAATGAGCAGAGAACCAAACTCCAGAAGTGAAATAAGGACAACAGCTTTAGGAGATTCTTAAAAAAGAATCTGACTCAAGCATCTTTGGTTTAAAACTATGTAAAATCTCAGGCAGTTAATGATATGTCCACAAATTGGATTCCATCAGACATTATCAGTAATCTGTAACTGGCATTTGGCAGGACTTGAAATACTGAAATTTTTTACATTTTCCTTTAACTCACCTTCTTTATCTGTCAGTCACCAAATTAATTGTTTCTAAACATTCCTTCATATTAGCTTATATTTTTTCTCAAAAAGTCTCCAATCCATTTATTTTCTTATTATTTCTGGTCTGATTTTTCTATGACAACTCATCATATTCCTATTTGCTCCTTCTTTCCCTCCAACCAATCTCCATATTAGTGTCCAATAGAGGGAGACAAAATGACTCTGTGTGTCAGTGGGGATCTATCTGAACTACCCAAAGCTACTACTGATACAAATTCCCCCTATTTCAAATTCTTCTCTTTACTAATCTTTTTGGTATCTATAGTCACACCAGATATAGGGTGGACACCAAGTGTTTGTTTATACTACTATATCTACATGGGATTTTCTTTTTGTTTCTCCTCTCTGAGGTCCCAAAATTATGTCTAAAGAGCAGCACACAATCTATTTCCCCCATAAGCCAATTACAGCACTACCTACATAGTAGCTTTTCTAAATTTTTAAACTATAGTATTGAAAATCTAAGATGGGAAGTTGAGTGAGAATTATGAATCCATAAGTAAACAGAGCATTGTATAGGGCTTGTATAAGTAGACACTGCATAAAATATAAACATACACTTTAATTGTGTATATAGAAAGAACATTTCTTTAAAAATATTTTATAGTCATTTTTATGTAATGTTTATATGAAAAACATTTTCTCACTTCTTTACTTAGAGGTCTTCCATCCAACCTTTCAAATTACAAGGATGCAAATTTTATTACTAATTAATATTTTATGTTGGTTAAAATTTCATTTTTAAAATTCAGACTCATGTTTCTGGGTTTAAATATTAATGAACCATTTTTCCTCTACACATAAAACTTCATTAATTTTGAAGTTAGATGCTTTGGGCAAGATGAGAATCACTTATTTTGGCCTCATATTAAGTAATTTATAGCCCTTATTTTATTTTATGAAAAATATTTTTTGGGGAAAAGAATAGATAATGAGAAACTTGGACATATAGGATTATGTCAAATTTTATTTGTCTAAGAAAGAAGACTGTGAAACTGTACTCTTATTATGAAAGGCAATAAATGCCAATATTTTCTGTATTTTCAATTTTCTATGCTATTGTGTCCCCATATATGTTCATTATTATACTTTTTTTAAATTAGAAGAATAGTTTTACATTCAATTTATCTTGCTGAAACTTACATTCAGTCTGATGACTGAAGAAAATCCAAACAGCATAAACTAGCCCGAATGCTGTTTTCTGTGGGGTTTTTTGGTGGTACTGGGAGCCAGGGATTGAACCCAGGACTGCACATGTGGGAAGCCAGGTTCCCAACCACTGAGCCACATCAACTCCCCTGAGTTGTTTTTTTGTTTGTTTGTTTGCCTGTTGTTTGCTTTTTTGTTTTTAGGAAGCACTGTGAACTGAACCCAAGACATCCCATGTGGGAGGCAGGCACTCAACTACTTAAGCCACCTCTGCTCCCCATCCTGAATTCTTTTTATGGACAAAACTTTACTCTCATTAGCCTGGTCTTTAAAAAAAAAATTATGGGCATATTTATATCTCTACAAGCATAAAAACATTATTAGCTGTGAATGTTTTATGTGTAGAATAGTTTAAAATGTTGTAGTCAGCATATTAGCTGGAAAAGTGGAAAATAAAAGATTCTTTTTGCCTCAACATTTCTTCCTATTTGCTACAAACAGCACCGAATCCAATATTCCATGAAATTCCACATGATTGAAGCATTTATTAAATCCAAATAATCCAAATTATTGACAAAATAAAATAAAGCCACTATAGAGAGCGAGATTGATTTGGATCAAACTTTTGAGATGAAAATTTCAAGTAGTTCTGGGGCCAGCTCGATAGCCCAGTGGATAGGGTGCCGGCATACCACATGGGAAACCCTGGGTTTGGTTCCCGGGGACCTCTCCTAGAGGGCAGACCGCCTTGAGAATGGCAAGCCACCATGGGCGGTACAGAGCCGCCGTGGGCAGGGCAAAAAGCTGCCACGGACAAGGCAAAAGCCGCCACGGGCAGGGCAGGTCGCCCTCGAATGGAGCGCAGCCAGCCACCCGCGAACTGAAAGCCGGCTGTGAATGGAAGCAGAAGCTGCCCACAAGCAGGGAAAGCCACGCCTGCGCAGTGACCAGTCTTGGCGCGTCGCCGCAGCAGGGGGGAAGGGGAGATATGTAATAAAATAAATAAATCTTTAAAAAAAAAAATTTCAAGTAGTTCTATCTGAGGGACCTAGGATACACTTAGACAGCTACAAGACATTGCAGAAATGCGGTGGTCTGGTACTTATACCTATCCTTGTCCAATGGTACCCCATAGGAAATATTTCTTTATGGTAATTTTCTTATAGTTTCACGTTACTTCAGAAAATAATAATAAAGATAATTTACTTATTTGCACATTTTGATTTTGATTAGGAATTTCAAGCTTTCATGGACTTACCTTCAGAAGTTGCCTCAATCTTCAGAAGGGAAAAGTATAAACACTCCCCTTCTATGAAAGGCATGGTAGAATTAGAATGAAATATATGTTTCCAGTATTTGGATAGGGCAAAAACTGTTGTCTAACCACACTCTTTTTTTTAAAAAAAAAGCACTTTTATCCTTTATTATACACCAGCAGAATTGTTCTCTACTGTGTACCTCATCCTCAAATAACTCTTCTTTAGGAAAGAGTGTCAGAGAATAGTGACAACAAATCAAAACAAAACAAAAGCCCTGCTCAATTAAAAGAAATCCATCTATATCTTAGACAGATAAAACATTTCTATCTAATATTTCTGGCTAGAATTTCTTAACTAGAGCATTAGGGCCCAAAACAGATCAAAACATAAATTGATCCAAGAGAGCTAGTAAGACTGATAGTTGGTTTTCAAGATAGATATCCTTCTTTAATGTTTTAAAAATAGTTTTCTTTACAATTTTTCTCCATTCCAAGTATAAAATTGCCTTGCAACTTCATGTAATAATACACAAACCTAGCCTAAGATTTTCAGGGGAAAAAACATCAATAAAAGAGAAATTATGAATTTGATTGAAATATAAATTTAATCTTACGTCTTTGAAAAACACCTGGATAATTGATTCAGCTTCTCCTTCCAAAGGAATTTTCATAACCTTTGTGTGGTATTTAGCAATGGTAAAATAACAACTAAAAATCATGTTAGAAAGAGGACATGCCATTAATTGCCATGCATAAATGATTAGTTAGCGGAATGTAATGATCACATAATAATGCTGACTAATTGGAAATCTTTCTGGTTTGATGTTTTCTTCCAAATAATTTTTTGGTTAATTGAAAGTTAAACACAGAAATCATTTGCAATAAAATATGAAGTTGAAAAACATTTCTACTATATGTTGGTCTGTCTTTTCCTTGAATCTCAAGGTAGAGGTGGTGAGATATAAACTCTAGAGTTATATAGATTTGGGTTCAAATTGAGTTCACCCTTTACTCTATGTGTGACCTTAGACACTATCCTTTTATTTCTTATTTAGTAAATGTCTATAGTAAATTCTTCCCGTCAGCCAAGAGCGGGTGGTAGGAAGGATTAGGGAGCAGTAAGTTGAGAGGGAGAGTGATAGAGAAAGGGTGATAAACGCTTTACTATCTTTAGTTTGTAAATACTAATGTTGCCTTGATGCTGCTTTCCACTCATGTGAAAGAAGATAAGAGCATGCAGTATCAAGCATGGAAGTTATTTGTGTCAATCATAATCGCTTCTGCTTATATTCCACTGGATAAAATTTAATCATATGTCCATACCTCACTGCATCAGAGACTAAGTTGCTATTTGCTTGTGTGGCCAGGAATAAGAGAAAATGGATTTATTGAACAGCTAGGAGTCTCTGCCACAAGATGATATAATACTACCTAACACATAGGGTTATTTTGCAGATTGATTGACATAATGATGTAAAGCTCAGTATTCTGCATATAGGGATTAAAAAAAATATTTGCTCTTATTATTAATCTCAGAGTTCCCATTCTGAACTTCATTTCTTATTATACAGCTTTCACGTTGTAAAAAAGACTGTGAATTGGTTAAATATTTACTTTGTTCCAGAACGCTTGCAAGTTTCCTTTCTGACTCACTGCTACATCTTTCTTATTTTGATATAATGGAAATAGAAAGGACTTTGGAGTTTTACTAACTAGAGACCAAACCTCTACTTTTCCACTTAATACCTGGGTAACTACAATTTTATAAATGGTTATTGAACACCTAAAAACATGTACTATTTACTCTGATCTAAGAACAGATGATAATTAGAGATTGGTGGGATAAACATTAAAAATGGCAATATTCTACCTGTCAAATTATAGTCATAAATTCAGAGAGCAAATATGGGTCAGTGTGAAATACAAGTTATAATAGAGAGCATCAAATAAATAGATTATTGTAATTATACAGGCAAGAAATGATGGGAACTTGAATTTGAACAGTGGCTGAAAACATGAAGAAACATTTAAACAACGTTTTAGATATAAAGTGACAGAACTTGCTTAATAATTGAAAGCTGTGAAAATAAGGAAGAAAATAATCAAAAGCATTTGCACAGTTTACCATCTGGTAGAGATAAAATATTACTGGGCAGAGAACACACAAGTAAAAGCAGGTTTAGTAGAGAAGATAGAAATTTCCAGCCTTAGGTGTGGAAATTGGAGATTCCTGTAAGAATTACATTAAAGATTCCTGTCACAATCAAAAAGTATCTGGAAAGTGGAAGGAATTATTGGTTAGAGAAAAAGGTTTCAAAATAATGAACATAAAGCGAGAGTTAGCATCATATGTTAGTATGAGATCATGAAAAGGAATATTGCTAATGGATGTTGATGTGTATGAGTAGGTGAAAGCTAAACAGAAAAAGGCAAAAAGAAGTCTAGAAAATAACTTTCAGGCATTCATTATAGTTAAGAAGTGAACTGAGAGAGAGCAGTGACACAGAATCAAAGAATGATAGCAAAAATGAGGAAACAATAGACAAAAATGGCAGATGCTTTTATTTTGCTCAGGTATTTTTGAAATGTCAGTTTGCACGAGAATGAAATCAATCTGAGATCTAGATTTCAGTGGGTGGGAAATTAAAGAGATTAGAGGAAATGGAGAGTGGAAGTGCAGACCATCATTCAAAAAATTTCTTGGTAAATACAAAGAAAAAGTAGGGCAGCGAATTATTAAGAAAGCAGTTCAAAGATTTTAATTTTTAGAATAGAGGAGACCTCAATATGTTTGAAAATTGAGATGAAGGAAGTCAGTAGGGAAAGGAAGATTTACATTACAATGGAAAACAAGACAATGTGAAATTCATAAGCTTGAAAAGGGGTTGAAGCACTGCTTCCACTAAGAGAAGGTGAAGTCAGGTACATTCCATGGAGGATGAAAGGGAAGATGAAGAAGTTATGACTGTTTCTCAGTGAATAACGAACAAGGTTATGTGTGGCAGGTGAAGGAAATGAGTTTCAAGGTGCAGATTTTATTTATTCATTTATTCAAAAAAATATCCTTTGAACATTAAGTTTTAAATACTGAGATAGATGTTGGAAACACAAAATTGAGTTCAACATGTTTCCTAACCTCAAAGTGCTTACATTTCCGTAGGGAAGTCAAATAAGAAAACCACCGATTAGGGAACAGTGTGATAAGTGCTGTGCTAGAGTGATACACAGGATGTGTCTCAACAGAGAAGGGGCAGTAACATAAGATGCACACAGAGAAGCAAGGGAACATTCCTAAAGGAAAGGGAATTAACGGTGACTCCTAAAGATGAGAAGTCTGTGAGTAGGCAATGAAGGAACTGGAAAGGGTGTTCTTAGTAGAGAGACCAGCCTAATTGAAGGCAGAGTTAGGAAACAGTGTAATTCAGAATTTGTTTATGTGGCTGGAGCTTCAGATTTGAGTGAGGAATTTATAAATAAGATTTAAAGTTACTTGGAAGGCAAATTACAAAGTAAAATTTGTGCTAATAATAATAGTTTAAGTTGTATTTTCAAATAAGTTTTGGGGGAACAGTTTTAAGATCTGTGTCTGAGAAAGAACACCCAGATTCAAGTAGAATGATAGCCAGCTGGAGGCGGTGAATCTAGTTTAGGTGCTATTGCCTAAACTGATCTAAGGCAACAGAAATGAAAAATAGATGAAAAATACAAGAACTATTTAGGACTTGGAGCTTGACTGATCAAGCTTGGAAAGGCAAAAGGGCATGCTAGAAGGAAGCATAGGTCTTTAGTGGATGGTGATGCTAATAAGGAGATGGGGCTAGAGAAGAAAGACGATTGGGGAGATGATGTAGTTTTGGACTTTCGTTAATGCATCCAATTCAGCAAATATTTATTAGTGCATACTCTTTTCCAGGAGAAATGCTAATCACTGATAAATTGATTTGAGGAATCTATGGAACATCCAAGTGAGGATATTTAGTAGGTATATAAGTGAGGGTGCAATCATAGAAACAGAACCAGTAGGAGAAAAAGAGCTGGGAGTGACGGAGAGATTACAGGTAATTAATTTACATGATTAAGGTGACTGGGTATGACAAAGCATATTCAACCTCCATAGAATTTCTTCTCTCTCTGTCAGAAGCTGAAGTCCTGTTTTTAATCTATTCAACTGATTAAATAAGGCCTCCCCAGATTATCCAGAATAATCACCTATACTTAGAGTCAACTGAGTAGGGACTTAAATTGCATCTGCAAAATCCATTAACAGGAACACATAGATTATTGTGTGATTGAATAACTGGAGATCAAATCCTAGCCAAGTTGACATATCAAAAAATCTTTTGAAAGTCAAAAGGAGTAAGGGTGGAGTTATAGAGCAGGATGGAGCAAAATCAATTTCTTGAACATGGCAGTGGAGAACTAGAAGAATTTGGATACTACTCCTGGCCCCTTGAGAGTAGGATTATAGGGAAATAAGAAACCTCAAATTGAGAGATTACATGGTAATCAATGTTGTAGGGACAAATCCATTTAAGAGCATAGATGTGGAAGTAGAAGTAAAGTTAAAAGAATTTAAAAATATTCTTGGCAATCGGAGCAAAAATGTTAAGTTAGTTTGAATGATGATATTAAAGCACTTGGAGTTAGAAAATGAACAGAAAGAACATAGGTGACAATTGGACCATAGTTTTCCATCTGGAATCTGGGATTGAACTTCTGATATTGCTATTAATTCCATTCCCAGAGCCATATATTTGGCCCATTGTATTGGTTCTGAGCCATGATGGCAAGAGATGTGAAACATTGTGTTACCATTGATATAGCATCAGAACCTTTAGGGATTTAGAAAGGTCAAGAGTCCCAATCCCTTAATACTTACCTTATCAGGGTCCTGGTTGCTATCCCAGGGAGTTGTAGTCCAACAACAATTTATTCCACTAAAAATTGTTTTATTTTATAACCTCAGACTGTTCTCAAAATATCCTTTGGGTCTCTTATCTCACAGAGGCACTTAAAAGCTAAGGAAGTAGGTCAATAAGTAGATTTCAAATGTATTTAGTTTTTCACATGGCAAATGTTCTGATTCTAAAATTTAAAAATAGAAGGAAAGAATATAGGAAGGGAAGCATAACTGGATTTTTTCTAGGTTCTTAGCTAAGCTACAAAAAATGAATTTTAAGTGCAAGCCAGTTTAGTTAGGCCTGTAATTTATTAAGGAACTGAGAGAAGAGAAATGGGAGAAAATAACCGATTATAGGTCCAAGGTAGAGAGCAGAAAAGGTCTGAAAAGGAGTAAATAGGGCTGACTTACAGACTACAAGTCCCCATTATAGAGTACGAATCCCCAGGCTTACTTGCATGCTGATCCAGGCAGGGGGAGAAAAGGCAAGAACAGGGCCAATTTGAATTCCGAGCTTGCTTTTTAAACCATTAATTATTCCGCCCCTTTGCTAATGTTGGGGGAGGAATCCCAGTTCCTTGCTGTTTTGATTGATTACCCCTGGGAGAACCCAATGATAAGGCCCCTTGAGAATATCTGGAGCTTCTCCATGATTCTGGAGGAAATCCTATTCCAAATGGAGGTTCTCGCAAGGCTCTCCAGCAGCCATCTTGTGTAGTATCCATGGCCACGTGGGCTTTATGCCATGTTCCAGATCCATCTTTTGATTCCCTAATCTAGCCTGCCTCAGAAGGGGGAGTAGAGGAAGGAAGGAAAATATAGGTGCTATGCAATTCTTAATCTCAGTGTGTATGTAATTTAAAAAGAGAATACCATAAACATAACAGTAACAAGACAAAAGGTTTGCCATGCATTTTGTGTATGTGCGTGCTACCTGAAATCATTACAAGGTCTGAAATAACTGAAGTACCATTTCTTTCTGGCCTTGTCTCAATAACTTAGTTGCTTCACGTAAGATGAGGACAATACTATTCCCTCCCTCCCACTCTTTGAGTTGTGAGGGTTAAATTTATTAATGGATGTCAAGTGTTTATAGCAGTGCTTCACTATAATTTGCACTATGTAGGTATGAGGTAGGCAGCCTTGAAATCCCCTCTAGCTCTTCCACAACAACTATACTGCCAAGACTTCACCCTGAAGAAATGAAAAGATTAGCTAAATTGTATTGTCCATACAGTGTGCGATGGAGCCAGTCTATTAGTGAGACAGCACTAATTAAAGTATTTTTATCATGTTTCCCCTATTGTTTCTACCATTTACTCTATAATTGGACAATTTAGTCTATTAGACAATGACCTTGGGCATTGTGGTTGGCTTTAGCAGACCGTTCCGAGTTAATTTTCTGACAGAGGCAAGTGAACTCTCTTAATTGGCATGCCTGGGGAGAAATATAAACATGTCAAATGAATAACTATCAGCTAATACACAGCGTTGGATGACATTCACTTTCTCCTCTGCCAACTGCCTTTAAAGTAAGCTTGGTCACAAAGCAGGACTGATTTTCCATGTCTATACTCAGGTAAGATTAGCTCACTTAAGAAGTATAACAAGGGAGGAAGGCCACCTAAAGTGAACATTATAGCCCAGCAACCACTAATTCTCACCAGGTAAGCACTATTAATAGACAATCCTAGACTACAGAAAACAATGGATGTGCTACTTGAAGATTCTTTTTCTTCCTATATATGTCAGTCAAAAGTCTCTCTGTTGGTTTTTAAGTATCATAGAAATACATGTACTGAATCTCTCTCCAGCCATCAGCCCGATTAAATAGTTGTGTTATTTTCCAAGAGCTTAAGCTGGAAAATTCTATTAGGGTATGACCTTGACCTATACTGTGTGCTAGTTTTTTACTTTCTTCCCCAAACTACAGATGTGTGAAAAAATGAAACAATGATTGTCTGCTGATTTGTGACCCTATAGATCTATCTAACCAAACAATAAATCCCAAAATTGTGAATAATCCCTCTTCAACAAGACCTTCACTAAAAAAACAATTAAAGAGACGTGATAAGCACAGTGAATACTTATCTTGTGAAATTAGGGTAGGCTTGGCATGTTGCCCTAAAATTCATTGACAGCAACCAGATATTTGAATCCTTCATTTTTCGTAGTGTATCTAGAGAAGAAATGTGAGAAAAGGAAATGTCCAGAATTAGTACCAATTTTTTACCAGGAAGAGAGAAAACTTATATTTTTACCCTCTCTTCCTCTAATAACTGAGGAAAGTAAAATAAATTAAAATAATTCTCTAATTTTCTGTCCTCATAACCATGAGAGTACTTTTATCAGAAAGGACTTACATCAGTGTGTCTCAAACTTGGTTGCTCATCAGATTTATCTGGGGTGATTTTAAGAAATACTGATACTACACCCAGACCAATTAAATCAGAATGGGAGTAGGAGAATAATGGCTTGTTTGCATCAATTTTTGTTTTTGTTTTTAAGCTTTCTGAATGATTGTAACAGGTAGGTTTGTGAACCTCTGACTCCCATAGCTAGAACTTGGCATTTTAGGTGTGTTTTGTTCATCTTCCATATCTGTTCATTGTTATTTTCCCATTTTGCAGAAATCACTACTAAATGTTAATGAGGTTCTTCTGTTCAAAAATTCTAACATTTGTTTCTTCACTTTCCCTGTGCTTTTGAATCTCTAGTATTTTGTTATATGTGTATTGACATCTTGACCTTTCTAAGCCATAACCACATTAGGTTAATTTTATGATAGCAATAAGAAAAGTGTCTATTAAGAAGTCAGTTCTGTGTAGAAAATAACACAAATGTTATCACTGCTCTTTATAACCCTGCACTGATAATGGTTGAAATGCAACCAAAACCTTTTTAGCTTAAAGAAGGATTAAATTCTAGATCTTCCTCCTCAACAATGCTATGGATATCTAGGAACAATTTCAGAAATTTCTCTTAAAGTATGTCCCTTCTTGTTTTTCATATAGCCTTTTAGCTATGATCAGTCAGATTATTGTTTATTTTTCAAAAATTGTTAGTAATTTAATAAAGTCAGAAGGCTTAGAACAACTCAATAATCTCAAATGCAAGAGAATTGTTTATTGTTGTGTTTTTTTTTAAATTATGAAGTGGCCTGAGGTACAGTGTGAATTATAAATAAAATGCACTTCTAGAACAGTGTAATTTCAATGTTTATACATTTGTTTTCACACCTGAATGAAGCAAAGCTTTTTTACATAGCCAATAGCAATATATATATATTCCCACATTATTGCTTCCAAGATGTCCCAAACAATGCCATTTTCAAGAAGACATTCATTTGCAAATATGGCAAGCTTTGTTATCTATTTATGAGAAAATCTTAGCAACCTATACTTGGTGGCAAATGTAGGTGTATTTATAATGACTGTACTATCTGCCTGGCCAGTATTGAAACAAATAAATCAATAAAGAAACAAACACACATGTTACTATTTGAAATGAAGTAGCACAAACTTTAAAGGGAGTGGCTAATAGTTTAACCCCCAGTATCATGAAATTCACCATGGGATAAAGACCATGTAAGGCCAGATGTACAGATAACTGGATTTTATGTTATATCACCAGATCAGAGAATCAACTGGATTTCTTTCATGTATTATACTATTGATCAGAGTGATGGAAGCAATTGTACAGGTGGCCCCAAATACCACTACATTAAATTTATGAGTAACTGGTTAAGTTAAACAGTCAGAAAATCAATTTCCTTCTGTTCTGTTTCTCATTAGTGTATATTTGTGTGTGTGTTGGGAGGGGGGTTGCCTAACCTAACTGAGAAAGCAATTTAAATGGTTTGTACTTGCATATACTATCAACTTTCAAGCAAGCCTCTATCAATGGCAAACAGGATTTCCAGCTTAAGTTATAACAACAACAAATGATTTCCTTTTATAACTGTTCTTCTCCATTGAATTATCTCAACAGAGATCATTCACACACTGGCTAAAATAGTAGCAGCATTTTCTTCTAGACTCACCATATGAGAAAAGGTATTTCAATAGTATTTATTTGTGAGTACAAGAATATGTCAGCAAAAATTCAAAACTTCTGAATATTCAACTCAGCTGTTATGGGTTCCTTACTGTGGAACTTGTCCTGTCTCTTAGCCAATAAATATGTATTAAATACCCACAACATCCCAAATGTAATTAAAAATTAAACAGATTTCTTTATCTCTTGGGCTTCTGGATCACCATAAAATCACAATCATCAAAATTAATTTTTATTCACTTGGATCTCTGATATATTCACTTCAATCCTATAAATATTTATAGGATGCTGTTTTCTACTGTTGAAAATTTAAAGTCTTGTATGAAGGATAATGCAAGCACATGCAATTAGCTACACAAATGAGCTAAATGGCATGAGACAAACATGAATGTAGAACTATGGTTCAGAGTAAAGGCAGTTATTCCATTAACAGACATGTGTATGCCAAGACAAGTACCAACAAAAGCCAATATATAAAAAAGAAGTACTTGAATATATGTAGGTAGATAGAGACTATATGTGACCTACATGATAGAATGACTTGAAGTGTGTTTCACTTTTGTTCAGGGAGGAATAACTGATATCAGACTAGCTTTCCTGATCTAAATAACTACAAAGCAAGACAAAATATATAAAGCTACATTTTAAGGCATTGAACAACTGTAAGCATAGAATTGTGATCCCTGAGTGAAGAAAAACAAGAAGCATGAGCCTCACTATCACCCCATCTTCCTGTATGAAGAACTTCCTATACCATGGCACAAGAAAGGGAAGCCCAAACAGAGGAAGGTGCTCTTCCTAAGTTGAGAAGACAGAAAAGAGGAAGATATGTACAAGAGAAGCTTCAAAAATCTGCATAAAATTCCCTTTGTGTCTTTATGAGAACACTAAACTGAAAATGAGAAAGTGTAAAAAAAGATAAAAATGCATGGTTTCTTTAGTGGGATATGGATTACAAAAGTGTGTGCATTTGTTAAAACTCACCAAACTGTACTTAAAATCATTGAATTTCAATTTATGTAAAATACTTCTTAATTTTATAAAAATTAATGATGTGACTCAGATCACCTTTTTTAGGATCATTCTGGACATTTACATAGATTGACTCATGTGAGAAAACAGGAAGCAAGAAGGAGAGTTGGGAGGCTTATTGCAATAAGCCAAAAATGAGCTGATTCAACATGG
>PVKH010001438.1:0-22070 GCA_004027955.1 Chaetophractus vellerosus
CATATACAAAAACCAACTCAAAATGGAACAAAGATCTAAATATAAGAGCAAGAACTACCAAACTCCTAGAAGAAAATGTAGGGAAGCATATTTATGAACTTGTGTTAGGCAATGGTTTCTTAGACATTACACCCAAATCACAAGCAACAAAAGAAAAAGATAGATAAATCATCAAAATTAAAAACTTTTGCCCATCAAAGGGCTTTATTATGAAATGGTAACCTACACAATGGGAGAAAATATTTGGAAACCACATATCTTCTGATAAAGTTTTAATATCCAGATTATATGAAGAAATTCTTCAACTTAACAACAAAAAGTCAAACAACTCAATTAAAAATTGGGCAAAAGATTTGAATAGACATCTTTCCAAAGAAGATATACAGAAAGAACATGAAAAGATGCTCAATATCATTAGTCACTAGGGAAATGCAAGTCAAAACTACAGTGAGACAATTTCACATTTATCAAAATGGCTTCTATTAACAAAACAGGAAAATAACAAGTGTTGGAGAGAATGGAGTAAAATAGGAGCATTCACTTATTTCTGGTGGAAATGTAAAATGGTACAGTGGCTGTAGAAGAGTTAGGCTATTCCTCAGAAGGCTAAGTATAGAACTACCATAAGACCCAGCAATCCCACTAGTAGGTACATACCCAAAAGAACTGAAAGCAGGGACTCAAACAGATACTTGGAAACTGATGTTCATAGCAATATTATTCACAATTATGAAAAGATGAAAGCAACCCATGTATCCAACAACTGATAAATGGATTAAAAATGTGTCATGTACATACAATGAAATATTTTTGAGCCATGAAAGGGAATGAAGTTCTGATACATGTGATGACATGGATGAACCCTTAAGACATCATGTTGGGTGAAATTAGCCATACAGAAAAGTACAAATATGGTATGAGCTCGCTGAAACAATTAGAATAAGCAAACTCATAGAGACAGAATCTAGAATATAGTTTACCAGTAGACAGGGTAGGGATAGGGAATGGGAAGTTAATGCTTAGCATGTACAGGGTTTCTATTTGGAATGATGGAAATGTTTAAGTATGGATCCTGGTGAAGGTAGCACAACATTGTGAATGTAATTCACAGCACTGAAATATATATTTGAATATGATTAAAAGAGGGAAATGTTAGATTGTATATATGGTAACAATACATTTTGTAAACCATTGAACTACACTACATGAACAGGGAAACCTAAGTTAAACCATGGACTTTAATTAATACTGCTATTATGAAAATGTACTATCATCAATTGTAACAAATGTTCCACACCAATGCAAGGTGTTAGTGGTGGGGCGGTGTATGGACATCCTCTATTTTACACATGATTATTCTGTAAACCCACAAGTTCTCTAAAAAAAAAAAAACCAAAAGGTTAGTCCTTGGAAAGATAACGAAAATGTTAACCTTTAATCAGACAAACCAAGAACAAGAATGGAAACTTGAAGTACTTAAATTAGAAATGAAAGTTAGTACATTACTACTGTCGTGAAAGAAATTTTTAAAGATTCTAACATAATACTATGAGCAACAATTTGTCAAGGAATTAGAGAACTTAGATAAAATGGCTATATTCATGAAAAGAAACAAACTACCTAACTGACAAAATAAGAAATAGAAAATCTGGATAGATCTACATTAAGTAAAGGGATTGATTAAGTAATTAAAAAACACCTCTCTACGTGGCTATAAGGGGGTAGGGTTTTTTTTTTTTTCATTTGGAGCAATGAAAACGTTCTAAAAACTCTATGATGAAAATGAGAGCCATGGAGTGTACCCTTTGAATGGATTGTACAAATCATAGGACTGTATAACACAGTGAATCCTGTGGTGGAAGATGGACTGTAGTTAACAGAACAAATATGAGAATGTTTTCTCATGAACTTTAGCAAATATATAATACTAATACAGGGTGTTAATAATCAGGTGAGTTGGAGGAAAAATACACCAAATGTAAGATATTGAGTATCGTCAGTAGTAATATTTTGAAATGTTTCACTACAATGCAAGGTGTTGTGGTGGGGTGATGTATGGGAGCCCTTTGTGAAGATATGCATATTTGTTTTGTGAACTCATAACTTTTTCTGTACACTTATTGTTTATGTATGTTCACGTATGAATGATATATTTCAATAAAAAAATTTTAATGAAAAAAAAAATCTCTCTTCAAAGAAAATCCCAGGGCTAGATAGCTTCAATTTTAATTCTACCAAACATTTAAAGTAAGAACACCAATCCTTCAAAACTCTTCCCGAACACAGAGGAAGTAACATTTCCCAACTCACTTATTAAGGTTTGTATTATCCTTATACCAAAAACAGACATAGACATTACAGTAAAGGAAAACTACAGACTAATATCTCTTATGAATATAAACGCAGAAATAGTCAACAAAATACTAGCAAACTGAATCCAGCAACATATAAAAATAATTACACACCATGATCATGTGAGAATGATCTTAGGAGTACAAGCTTGGTCAGCATACAAAAAGAAAATCCATGTAGATCACCATCTTAGTTTGCTAGAGCTGGTATGGCAAATACTACCCAATGGTTTGGCTTAACCAACTGAAAATAATTGTATCACTATTTTGGAGGCTAGAAATCCAAAATCAAGGTTTTAACAGGGCACTCTTTCTCCCAGAGCCTGATGCATTCTGGTTCTGGCTTGCCACAATCTTTGGGGTTCTTTGGCTTGCATTTCTGCCTGCCACATGGCAATCTTGATTTCTAGCTTCTAAACTTCTGGCTTCTGCTGACTGGCCTTGTACAAATTTCCTCTACCCTATAAGTACTCCCATCATATTGATTTAGATCCCTCATCTTAATAGGATCTTCAAAGATCTTATTCACAAATGAATCCACATGTTAGCTAATAATAACATCTTCAAAGGTCCTATATACAAATGGGTTCACACCTATAGGGTAATGAATTAAAACATAGCTATAAAAATAGACCTTAAAATTTAATTCTGAGTTGAAATTTATTATAAGCTGAGCATTATTTTAGAATATTCCCAAATCACAAATAATTTCTTTATTAATCAATTGATAACCAGTAGGGAACAAAAGTACTAATGGATACAGAAGAGTGGTATAAATTAACAAAAAAAACATGGATTCTTGTTAGTTTCCTACTTCCATTAAGCTAAACATGAAATACAAAGAGGAATTGACATTTTCTGTAATGTTTCATGGCTCCTTTACACCATAATGAAATTCCTTGAGGGCAGTGATTTTAACATTTCACATTCTCAGAGATCAGTGGACTTATTTTTATTTTACCTTGAAATCAGGTATTTTCATTCTTTGTCTTCTTTCTGTAAGCAGACACAGCCTCAGTTCCTTCATTGTTTTCTGAGGTGATCCTTTTTGGGGATACATTAAATATTTCTGCCTGGAAAGTAGAATGAAATACTCAGTTAGAAAAGCTGTCGATTTTTGGATGTTTTTAATTAAATACTGAGTTCATAAAAAAGTAGCTGTTTTTTAAAATATATGTCATGTACAAAGAAGCACAATACAAAGAAAATCCATATCCCCATATGCAGTTATTTAAATGATTACCATAACCTATAGATTTCCTTGTATCCTTCTGAATCCTGTCCTTCCTCTACCCATTCATAGGTAATGTCTATCTGGTGTGCTTTTCTTGTTTATCATTTTTAATTTTCTTTACAATTTACCTATCTCTAAAAAACAAATATTATTTGGTTTTGCATGTCCATGTATGACAGAAAAATACAGTAATATTCTTCTGTGACTTGTTCTTTCACTTTATGTTTTCTCAGATTCAGTCATATCCTCATATTTCTGCTCTTGCATACTATACTGTCAGAAATTTTTTTATCCATGCTAATGGATAAAGTTGGGTCATTTGCAGCAGTTGGCATTGCAAACAGTTGTTTTGAATGAATATTCTTCTAAATATCTCCTAATGCTCAGGTAGAAGTGTTTCTTTAATTTGTAAACTTATTTGGGAGTCAAATTGCTTCTTCAACTTTACAGTTTAAGGCCAGGTTGTTTTCATAGCAGTAATAACCATTTATTCTCTCACCAGCAGAGTATGAGAAATCTTTCTCCTCCACATACCCTTTAACAATTGATATTATGCCTACATAATGAAACCCTATAAAATCTCTGGATATCTGAACCTCACATGAGCTTCTGTGATTGATCAATATGCATTGACGTACTGGGAGAAGAACATGTTCTTACTTCTCATGGAAAGGACATGGAAACTCTGTATTTGAGATGCCTCACCCTATGTGCTTTTTCTTTTCATTTCTTCTGATTGTATCTTGTTTTTGTCATAACAAAATTATAATCATTTAAGTACAGTATTGTTCTGTGAATTGTTATAATAAATTATTGAACCTGAAGGTGTGATGGGAAGCTCTGAATTTGTTTTCAGTTGGCCAGATGTGAGAACAGCCCTGGGAACCCCTGAACCAGGAACTGGTGTCAGAAGTGAGAGCAGTCTTGTGGGTACTGTATTCTGAACTTTGTACCACCTCACTTCATCCCCAATAACAATATCAATTTTGAATGAAATTGCATTGAATATATGTGTGTATAGATATATGTATCTATCTATCTTTCTATATAAATTTGGAGAGAATTGTCCTCTTTAATTTGAATACTCCAAACAATACAATATAAAATGGTGCAGTACCTCATTCATTTCTCACTTTATCAGTGCTTTTCAAGAAAGGTTATAGCTTTAGCTGTACATTTCTCACACATATTACATGCATGTATTCCAAGGAATGTTATAGCAATATTTCTATCATAAATAGTCAACTTTTCATTATAATTTTTCAAAGCTCATGGATGATGTTTGCTTTTTATGTATTGATTTTATATATATATATATATATTATTATATATCCCCCCCTTTCTGCTTGTTCTTGCTGTGTTTTGATTTTTACTGTATTTAACAATTGATATTATGCCTACATAATGAATCCCTATAAAATCTTCTTCTTCTGTGTCTGCTTGTCTCCCCCCCATTGCGGCAACCCGCTGAGTCAGCTCGCCGCACAGTGGCCTTGCCTGCTCATGGGCAGCTTGCCCTGCCATGGCAGCTTGCCTTCTCAAGGCGGTCTGCCCGCTTAAGGAGGCCCTGGAAACCGAACCTGGGGCCTCCCATGTGGTAAACCGGAGCCCTACCAATTGAGCTACAGCCAGCCCCCTGATTTTATATTTTTAATCTATTATAATTAAAGTTTTAGTTTATTTCTCCCAACTTATTTTGCATTTTTCACTTTTCCTGAATTCTCTGTTTCTTCTCTACTTTCCTTCCTTGTCTTCTTTGCATTGATTATGTTTTTTAATTCTATTTTTCTTCTATTAACCTCTCAGTGTACATTATTTCTCTATTCTTTATTAGCTACCCTAGGAATTTTAGTGAAGATGTTAAAGGTATCAGTATCTAAAAGTAATAATAACTTTATCTTCTTCCTGAAACCTGCAAGGATCTTAGAATGCATTAACTTAAAAGTTCTTTGCCCAATGGTCATTTATATTAGCTCCAACTCTTTTTTAACCTCTTAAAGCATTTTACATTTTTATTTTATTTATAGACACAAATTTTTATATATTTATTCACATATTAACTGCTTTTTTAACTCTTTCTTGTTACATCTGTGAACTTCCATCAGGATTCCTTTTCCTTCTGCCAAAATTATATCTTTAGACTATCTTTTAGTGAAGTTTCTCTACTGGAACATTTTTGTTTTGTTTTGTTTTGTTTTTTAGGAGGTACCAGGGATCGAACTTGGGACCTTATACATGGGAAGCAGGAGCTCAATCACTTGAGCTACATCCACTTCCTGCTAATGGTATATTTAATTTTTTTTTTGCATTATGTATTTTTTATCCACTCACAATATTGAAAGATATGTTTGTTGTGTATAAATTTCTAGGTTGATAGTTACTTCTCTTAGCACATTGGAGGAGGCCATTCCACTGATATTTGAGCTTCAACTGCTACTTTAAAAGTAATTTCTCTTTTATCTCTAGCTGCATTTTATATTGTATCTTTATGTTTGATATTTTGCAGTTTTATTATGACTTATATAAGTATGGATTTTTAAAAAATTTTTCCTGCTCTATTTAATTGGGCCTCTTAAATATGTAGATTCAGAAAAACTGCTGAGCCATTATCTCTTCAAATATTTCCCATGCTTCATTTTCTCTTTCCCCTCCCTCTGGAATTCCCAGTATGCTTTAGAGCCCCTTTTGTCCAGAACCATCTATGAAGTATGAATTTTGTTAGCAATATATGTGAGAGTCAGCTTGTGGTTATGAATTTTGAAAAGAGATTTTTTTTGTTGTTCTTCCTACACTCTGTGTCAGAGTTTGGGACAGTTTTCTTTAAAGGTGAAATTTACCTTCAGACTGTGGATGGAGCTGTTGAGAGTCTCCTTTTTATGGTGATGACCCCCTACTAGATGTCTCACCTTGGATGTGTCATAGGATTGGACTTCTGACCCCTGAATTCTGAAATGCTTCGAAACTAAAGCTCAAGTTAACTTATTTTGGTAAATGCCCTCAAGAGAAAAAAAAATCAGCTTTCATGTTCCATTTACCTTTATTAGCATCTAATTATTGCCTAGTTTGTTTTTTGTACTGATTGGATATATTTAAGATTATTATAAAATAAACATGATATATTTCACATTTTTAGTTACATATAGTGGTTAGGTCTGTCAAGGGAATATACTGCCATAATAATATGTTAACTTGGTGAAAGCAAAATGTCCTATTGTTTTAGTATTTGAGATAGAGAGCATAACTATGGAATTTATCTTTAATTCCAAATATTTGGTTTTGTATAAGCAATATTTAATTTGAAAGCAATTACCCATGACTTGACTACTCATAATATGCAGACCTGATACCATTAATATGCCTTTGCTTTTGTATCTCAAACTTTATTTTGCTTTTAGTCAGTGATTTAGGTATTTTATTAATTTTCATCAACTCTACCCAAATTGACAGGGAAATAGAAAGACAGCACAGGTAGCAGTTACCAGTCCAGACTCTAGAGTCTTGGTTTTCCTACTTACTAACTGTGAAAACTTAGGAAGTTATTTATGCTCTATATAATACATTTTCTTCATTTGGAAGAATAGATTAATAATGATATCTAAGCCATAGGGTTATTTTGAGGACTAAATGGATTAATGTGGTTAAAACGTTCATAACAATGCCTAACACATGGTAAGTGCTATGTAAATATGTAATATCTTTATTGTAAAGAAGAGCATTTAAATCCGCAAAGCATAATTTTTACTCCTTTGAGCTTAAAAGGAAAGGAAAAAATGTGAACTAATAAAGTTTTCAGCTTACCTTTATATTATATTACTCATTTATTCTCTCAATAACAAACACAATAAAAATTTAACTATTAGAGCCTAACTTGTATTTAATTTTAGACACTTCCTTGGTCATTAACATCAAAGAGTCAACACATTTGGGTATTGGAGAGATTATTGGTGGTAATTCCATTATGCAATCTCCAAAGGTAGGAATTGCTTTTAGAATATCCCTGAAAGATACCCATTAAACCTAAAATTTTCCTATCACTTGAAGAAATGGGAAAAACACTGTTTTCAAGGCAGCCTACCCTGTTGCTAGATAGCTATAATTTCTATGAAGCTATACTTCATATTGTGTTTAGATATATCTCCCTGTAACTCCTATGCATTGTATATTGTTCTGCTTCCTAAATAATATATCTCCTTATCAAAATAGGAACATATCACTTCCTTTACAAATGAATCAATCAAGTATTTAAAATGTACCCAGCAGAGTTCCTAGGGGATAGACATTTAATATGTTAGTTCCTTGTCTCCTTTTACCCTTTTCCCCCCCTATCTTTGCACTCATTCCTGTCTCCATTTTTACAACTTTTGGTCCCCTCTTGTTTCCTTCTTTCCTTCCTTATTCCCATCACATTCCATTAGAAGATATGTCTCATTTACCTCCAAGTTTTTCCTTCTTTACGATTTCCTCAAGCTTTCCTTATATGACGTGATTTCACAACTCTCTACCATTCTGATCTTTTCTCTTCCCAGTTTTAATTTGCCATTTACCATTTTAAAATGAAGAATAAAGGACTAATAAAAGTCACTGATCCCATTTGCTCCATTACTCTAGCTATAGATATCACTCATACTATAAACCTTCATTGGGCTTTTGCATACTAAATCCAGGTTGGCGCACAATGAACTTGAGGTCCAGCAAAATTCTCAATGGCTTTTACATTATTTGCTTTTATTTAAGGACTCCACCATTCAGTAATTACATTTGTACAATCTAATATTTAGCCTAAAGTTGGAACTTTATGTGTATTTCTTTAAATTGTATCTTATTACTTTGTGTCCATAATTTAGAACTGCCAAGATGTTTTCCATCTTGATTTGACAATTCATCCAAACAGTGCCAACAGGAAATTTAGAAAATGTGCCTGCCATTCTCAAGTTATTGAGCAAGTTTTTCATATAAACTTTTAGCACCACTCTGAGAAATCAACCTATTGATGAACATTATTTCAGTGCATTTATTCAACACATTATGATTCCCCAAACTTTGTTACTATGTGAACAATCATTTTCCATGCTGTCAGTAAAGATGCATTGAAAGGCTTTATCAAATGCCAGAGAAAATTCAGCATTTATCATGTATCTAGTATTCATATGATCAGCCAATCTGGAAACTACTCTCAAAAAACAATTTTAATTTTCATGATATTATAAGTCAATTCACCCTCATTCCTAGAAAATGTTTCTCTATTTAGATGTTCACAAACCATCTGTATAAAAATCTTTTTCTAGAATTTTGCCAAAATATGCTTTAAATTTATTTAATGTTAGCATATGAAATTCTCTCTTTACATTTCTGAAACTCTGGAACAACATGTGCTAGTGTTCAGATATCTGGCAGATCCTCTTTACTCAATGGATTCTCAAAACTTACTGAAAATGCTCGATGTGCACATCTGATGAACATATTTTCACAGTTCTCTGTAACTTAATTCCTCTAAATATGGGCGCTTTGAATTCATTTAGAAAAATATGCTACTTTAATGTCTTATGCTGTTTCTCGTGTTTTAATCACTTTCTCTTATTTGTCCTACTTCTTCCAATTTGAAGATTATTCTGCTAGATAGAGAAGATAAAAGCAAACACAGCTTGGGCAATAGTAGGTGATATTTTTTTCTCTCTCATATGCTGTCCCTTACTGCATGAAATGTTGGCTTGTTCTCTTTTATTTTTATTTTATTTACTCAATTCCTAGATTGTATACATTGTCTTTACTCTTCTTAGATTTTTTTCCACATGCCTCAATATATTGTGGCAATAGGTCGTCTGCATTTCAGCATTTAATATTAGTGATGCTCTTTGAGCATGTGCTCTCCATTTCCTAATTCTTTAATTGTTAGTTTTTCAGCAGGTTTCTTATTTGAGCAAATTTTTTTTATTAATTAGGTATTTGGTCCTCTATATTTTATAATTTTTTTAGATTTTGCCATCTTGAACCACAGCATAATTTAGAGTTTCTTTATTGTGAGATGAAACCTAGCTTTTCTCATATAAAAAGTAATCTGGGGGAAGCGGATGTGGCTCGAGTGGTTGAATGCTTCCCACATGGGAGTTCCCAGTGCCTTAAAAAACAAACAAACAAACAACAAGCAAAACAGATGAAATAAACAACACAAGGGAGCCGATATGGCTCAGTGGTTGAGCACTGGCTTCTTACACACAGGTCTCAGGTTAATCCCTGGCCCCAATACCTCAAAATTTTAAAAAAAGTAATCTGATTTCCCAATGCCTAATGTACATGTGCCTATCGGACCATGTTAATTGTTCAAGCCCTTTATTATAAACCATCACCAAATTCTATATTTATTCTCTCTCAGTTTCTATCACTTGTATATAATTAGCTATTTCTTCAACTCCAGAAAAAAAAAAATCCAGATCAGCAACAATCCTTGCTCTTCCCTCTGACTTTTGAGACCTATTTTGTCTGAAGTTACCATTAGATGTCCAGATAGCTGATATATATTTTTAAATCATTATTAGTTTTGCTGCTGTAATTTTCAAGAACATCTCTATTCCTAGAATATCTCTAGTGTCTTTATTTCCCTAACAATATTAATTGTTTCTTCCTAAGTGTAAACTTGCCTGTATGCTCTCAGTCCCCTACCTTACCCCACAGGTTCAAATATTTTTGTAGAGGAAAATATATATACTTATTTTTAACTTCTAAGGCCAATTTCTTTCCAATTTTCATATAAAGCCATAAATAGATACACAAATGTCTCAGATATACCCATAGGAAGATATAAATTTTATTTTTAAACCAAGCTTATTTCTTCAATTATACTGCTCACGATGAACCATAGATATATGAAGTCATAAGTATTGTTCCTGATCATTATCTTTAATTTCCCCCGATGTTTATTGAAATCTTATCCATGATTTTTACTTCCTTTTTACAACACAATATTGTCCTACATTTTATATGGCTATTTAATGTAATTTAGGATTGTCTTCTTCTCTTTGCTTCAGATTTTACTTTAAAGCTTTGATCAATTCAACATTGCCCACCGCAAATTTTCATACTAATTCCTAAAGAGCACCTTGCCGCTTAGATTTAAGAACACCATTCAATATTGTAACCACCATATATTAGATCAAATTTTCTAGAAAATCAAATTATATGTTTTAAATTATCCATTCAGCAAATACATAATAGGTTTGGGGGATGCAGTAGTGACAAAATTAACCGGTTTTCTGTCCTCATGGAGTTCAAACTCCAGTGAGGGAGATAGACAGTAAATGACTAAACAAAGTGATTATAGAATGTGATAAGACCTATAAACTATAAAAAACTATAAGAACCAGGTAATGTGAAAGGTAGTAACCAGGAGAGGGGAGACTGCCTTAGAGAGAGATGTGACTGCTAAAATGGTATCAAGTGGAAGAAAAGATAAAATCAAATCAGTGTTCTTGTTTACATTTTAATGAGTCCAGGTATACACTTTTCCCATATGAGTCAGCTAAGGTCAGGGAGTTTAAAAAATCTTAGGAGGGTTCCACTGTTATATTTCCACATTAGAAATTCACTAACATTCTCCCTGGGGATGTTAGAAGGGCTCAACCTTTTTTTTTAAACTTTTAACCTGTGCCTATGTGTTCACTTAAGATTACATTGCATACTTGCTGTTATTTCCTCAGAAAATCCAAAGTTATTATTCTGTTCATTGGGTAAAAAATAGCTCAACTAGTGTTTTGTGTTCTTCTCTTTTCTTCTCTATTATGTTATTCCATTCATCAGCTTCTTGATACTGGCTTTGGCTTTTTTTGTTTTCTCTTAGATAATTTGTCTTCCTATAAAATCTCTGGCATTTTGTTTAGTGAAAATCTCCATTTTTTAAATAAGTAAAGATAGAAAGGTGTTCCTCAAGATGACTAATTATATCTACAGGTATACAGTGATCCTCTCACAATCTGGTACAGGAGACTCACAGGGTAATAACTGCATTATGCTTCTATACATTCTAACCCTCCAGAGACAATCATTTGAGTAAATGATCCATGACTAAGAAGGCTGGATCTTCCAATTCCAAGTGGAGTGCTCTTTCCAATAAACAACAGAATGAAGTGGATAATTGGCAAGATTCTGGTTTATCAGAGTTTATACTGAACTTGGATGCTTGAATTTTCCCAAACCCACTTTGGATTCTTATTCATTTGCCTGTAGCCAAATTTATTAAGTACAATTGATGATTTCCAAACTTTATACATTTTGTGCAACATGGAAAAAGTCCAAGACAGCATTCTAAAGTTATTGTGGTTCAACAAATTGCAACTGCTGAAGTGTAATTTAGAGTAGTTAAAATGACTGTAAATAAAAAGTCTTAATTATCTCTCTTAAAATGTCAACCCATTAATATTTCACATTTCTTACAGAATATTTGTTAAAGGTCCCTAGAGGTGGGTGTGCACATGGATGTGTGCATATCAAGCCAAAGTCACTGTAAATTTTCTAAAATGTATCAATATTATAGAATATCTAAGTTTGTCAGGGCTGCTATGATGAATACCACACACTGTTTGGCTTAACAACAGGAATTTTATTGGCTCACAGTTTCAGAGGCTAGAAGTCCAAAATCAAGGTGCTTGCAAGGCCATGCTTTATCCCTGGTGTCTGTAGCCTTCTTGTGCTGGCTTGCCTTAATCCTTGGGGTACCTCGGCTTGCATTTCTGCCTCCCATCTCATGATAATGTAATTGGTCTCCTCCTGTGTCTTTCTGTGACTTCTGGCTTCTCTTTATAGGGCTTCCAGTAATACAGATTAAAGTCCACCCTATTCAGTTTGGTCATCCCTGAATAAGATCTTAGAAGAATTACACTTCAGAAATCTTCTAGAAATAAGATCCAATCAAAAATCCATTCACTGAACTTATGCTCTGGTAAAATTTGATTTAACAACTTTAGAAAACCCTTCAGAAATTAATTGATCTAAGTCTTTTCCACTTCAAACTCATCAAAATTATTATGATCATGATGGTAACAGATCACTCTGAACTTCACTAGGCAAAAATGTCAATGGTATAATGTGATTACTTAACTTATAAATAATAATGCCTTCTTTTGTAGGAAAATAGTCAGTATGGGGCCCTTCATTGCTAAGCACTAGGTACAAAAAAAATGTTTTGACCCAGGAAGCAAAATAGCCAATGAGCATAACCTGTGCTCTGCTGGTCAAGTTGCTTCTGAAGAGTCAGTCTACTTCCTCAGATATCAGACAGCTTGATGAGTTATCAGAATTATCACAAATGAACACACCAAAGCAAGTACAACCCAAAATATAGGACATTATCTGCACCCTAGAAATCCTCATGTTCCTTCCAAGTCACTAATAACCACTCTGCATTCCTCAAATGCATTCTGATATCTGACATTAATGATTAGTTATCAACTTTATATAAAGGAAATCACACGATATCTATCATTTGTATCTGATATCTTTTGTGCATATCATATGTGAGAGCTACATCTAAATTGCTCTGTGGAGGAATTGTGTATTAATTTTTATTGTTTGATAGTATTCCGTTGTATGAATATAAATTTATTTATTCATTCAACTGTGAATAATGCAACTATGAATATTCCTGCATATGTCTTTGGCCCACACATTTATACATTACTTTTGGGTGTTTACTGAGGAGTGAAATTGTTGGGGCTTAGGTTATGTTACATACTCAACTTTAACTAGATTCTGACAGACAGTTTTTCAAAGAGTTGTATTAATTAGTACCCCCAACAGTAGTGTAGAGAAGGTTCGCTTGCTTAACATCTTTACCAGTACTTTTGTCAGTCTTCTAAGATTTTAGCCATTGGGGTTAGTGAAAAGTGGTATCCCATTAGAATTTCATTTACTGGTTATTTTGCCATGTTCTTTTATAAAGAGCCTGTTCAAATTTTTTCCTGTTTTTCTATTAGGTTGTCTATCTTTTTACATTGATCTGTAAAAGTTGTATTAGGGAAATCTAGGCACCTATTAAGTGGCCACCATCCAGACATCACCAACCCACACCTCCTTCTCTGGAGAAGTCACAAACACAAGCTGAGTGGCCATCCTCGGACCTTCCACCACCCCCACCTCCTTTTCTATCCTGTGCCATTCCACAACCTGAGGGATATGTTAAGTTGAAGGAAAAATCTTAGCCGGACCTAAAACCCAATAACCGGAAACAAGCAGCCCCAGGAGATTGTCAGAAAAGGATTTCTCAGTGGCAAGACCCCCTCCACCTAAGGTAGATAAAAACCACACTGAATAAGAATATATTTGTCTCTCTTCTCCATCATGAAGTGAAGCGTGCGGAGCTGCCATGTTCCAACCTGTGACAATTTTCAGCCACCTCGGGAGACTGGCTGTGATGGGATTTCTTCCCCAGGTCTTTTGGACTCTTGGTCCTGTGTAAGTGACAAAGATATTATTTGCCCTTTCTGGACTCTTTTACAAAGTGCAAGTAATAAAAGGATCATTGCTGAAAGTTTTTGTTGTGCCCTGAGCCTGTGTTCCCATGACACATCCTTGTAGCAATGCACTCCACAAGTTGTTTATATGGCCTAGATAAAAGATTATTGTGGATTATATGTTTTAAAAATATCTCTCCCCAGTCTTTACCTTGCCTTTTCACTTTCTTAGTAGTAGCTGTGATGAACAGAGTTTCCTAATTTTAATGTAGTTCAGTTTATCAATCATATTGATATTTTAAATATTATTAGTTATTCTTGACACTTTAAGTTATGTTTCATATTGTAAGTTATTGTTGACATTTTAACTTATGCCTTGATATAAAGGCATGAAATTGAGTAGTTGTCACGGGGAGGGGAATGAGGGATATGGTGAAAAGTTCAACAATGGATTGTCTCAGCTGAAGAAACAGGAGCCCAGGAAGTAAAGTGGAGTTTTTGGAGAGAGGAAATCAGAAAACCAAAGTATGTGTAAGATGAAGAACAAGAAAAAATTTCTCCTCTGGATGCACTAAAGATCTCTGCTAATGAGCTCATAAATAGTCCATGAAGATTTGGCAACTGTCAAATATCACTGATTATCGATCCTAGTTCTAGATAGGAGGAATTCAAAGGGCTCTGAGGTTGCTGTTGATAATGAATTGAAATGAATTCCCAATAAATTCTTCACATCCCATAAATTAGTACAATCCTCTGGCTCTTAATAAGAAAACATTAGGTCAGGCATGAAATAAATCAAATTGTTAGCGTGAACAGTTTTCAATAATAATTAAAAATACAATTCACAAAGTGTAAAAATCCTTTGGGCTACTAATACTTGCTGCCAAATTATCTGTCACTTTCATGGAACTGTTTTTGGGTTGTTTTTTTTTTAATTGAAAGATATGTTTTTAAGTGATAGAGGATAGATGTGCAGGCAGAGTTCTTTGTTTTTTTATTTTTTTTATAAATGTGTTTGAAAGGGATAACTACTTAAAAGGGTAAGCTACGAAATGTGACATGTGAGCCATATGGATATCTCAAAACGTACTTTGAAAGACTATGCAAAAGGGTTAGGAATAAATATAGTCACAGGATTTTGGCACTGAAATAACCTTTCCGAAGCCTTACTTTTACCTTTAAGTTTAATGCTGTGCATATATCTGCTATTCAAAGCTCTGGGTTTCATGAGCTATTATCTGTGTTTGCTGTTTGATCCTTCTTCTGGTTACCATATTTTCAGGAATTACTATTAAATGCTACTTCAAAATGACCTTATATACCACAGATAAAATATGAAAAATGAAATAGTCTCTCATTTCTTACTCCATTGCCCTTCTCCATCAATGTCTACTACAATTCCATTCTCCATTCTTAATGGGGATGTAGGATAGGGAATACCACTGTGAAAGTACCATTGTTAATTTCAAACACTGATTTCATGGCACCTATATTTTGGTTGAATCTTGCCTTAAACTATAAATAAGCCATTTTATTTAAATCCTGGTTGCCCACAGCTAAGCTCCAGGAGATGGTAGATTTTGGAGGAGAAGGCCAAGGCAGAGATCGGTTGCTATCTTGCTTTGCCATGTGGCTAAACAACAAGATCAACAGTAGCTGACTTCAGTGAGAAAGCACCTCTGATGGTGCCATGACTCAGATATTTCACAGCTTCAGAACTGTAAGCTTTTACCCCAAATAAATCCCCTTTATAAAAGCCAACCCATTTCTGGTACTTTGCATTGGCAGCCCTTTGGCAAACTAAAACAAGTCATGACCCAAGGTAGGTCTTAATCTTCTTACTAGAGTCCTTTATAAACAGGATGAATATGGAGAGAGAAAGATAAAGCCACAGAAGCAAGAAGCTGAAAGTCATGAAACCCAGAAGAAAAGGGAAAGACCAATGGAAGCTGCCACATGCCTTGCCATGAGACAGAGGAGTTCAGGATCACCTGCAGCCAGTCTTTGGGAAGAAAGTGTTACCTGATAATGCCTTGCTTTGGACATTTTTCTCAGTCTTGAAATTGTAAGTTGTAAGCTAATAAATTCCCACTGTTAAAAGCCAACCCATTTTAAGTTATCTGCTTTTGGTAGCCTAGGAAACTAAAACAGATTTTGGTACAGGTAGAATGGGGTGCTGCTATTGCGAATACCAAAAATGTTTTTTAAAAGGCTTTGTAATTGGGTAATGGGTAGAGCCAGGAAGAATTGTGATAGAAAACGCCTAGAATTCTTTGAAGAGACTGTTGGTAGAAATATAGATGCTAAAGGCACATCTGATGAGGCCTTAGAAATTATGAATGTGTCATTGCAAACTGGAAGCAAGGTGACCCTTGTTTTAAAGTGGCAGAGAGCTTGGCAAAATTGAGTCCTGATGTCAGATGTAGGGCAGAATTTGAAAGTGACGATCTTGGATATTTAACTGAGGAGATTTCCAAAACAAATGTGGAAAGTGCTGCCTGGTTTCTCCTTGAAGCTTATAGTAAAATGTGTGAGGAAAAGGATGAGCTTAGAAATGAACTTCTGGGCACAACGAAACCAGAAATTGTTAGTTTGGAAAATTCTTGGCTTCCAGAAAACAAACCCCCAGAGAATAGCCCCATGTGAGGGTTTAAATGAACATGGAATCAGCTAGCCATTTAAGTGCAAGTCAAGATTGAAAGTGCAGTTATCCAAGAAGGATCTGTGGAAAGCCCTGCTGTCTGATGGTTTGGAATCCTGTGTACTACATGTTAAACCAACAAGTTATTTTTTTGCAAAATCTGTATAAATGGAACCACTGTCAGCCTGAACTAAAAGGGATAGAAAAGGGACAGATTGAAGGAAAAATGACTTCAAAGGCAGAACCATGGAAGCTGAGGTATAGGCTAAAGACATCTCCTCAGGTCAAGAGAGCAAGCCCACCCATGTGTGTGGAAAGGGTGAGTATGTGCTGGCACTTGGAGAGGACAGGCCTTTGCACCCTGTTATTCAGGAAGAGTGCTAGCACCCCAGTTTTCTCAGATGCCTGGGGAGTGCTTAGAGTCTAGCTGTCACCCTGATGCTTGAGGACAGTTAAGCCAAGAGCCTGGTCATTACCTCAATGTTTGAAGACGTTGGAGCCTTCACCCCAATATTTGGGGAGAGCATGGCCACTGCACAAGCACTTGGAAAGTATGGGGCTGCCACTCCATTCGGCTCTACAGGCAAAGGATCATTTTATAGGTGATTCTCAGACCTTGAATCTAATGGAGCGTTCCCTGCTGCGTTTGGAATTGTTTAGGACCCGTGACTTATGTTTTCTTCCCAATCTCTCCCTACAGAAATGGAGGGGAATTGTGCCCCAGGACAGACTGTATTCATAACCAATTTTTGATGAGACATTGTTCTTAGCTTTGTTACTGAAATGATTTAAGCTTTTGAGATATTATGATGGAATGAATGCATTTTGCAAATGGAAGGAACATGTCTTTTTGTCGTCCAGGGGTAGAGTTGGCCCTAAAGGCAATCACAAGTGTCCTTATAAGACAGAAGCGAAGGGAGATTTGGCACACAAGGAGGAGAAGGAGATGTGAAGATAGAGCAGAAAGAGATTTGGCAATGCTTGACTTAATGATTGGAGTCATGCAATCATACGCCAATTAAAGCTGACATCCACCAGAAGCTGGAAAAGGCATGGAAAGGACTCTTCCCTAGAGCCTCCTGAGGGAGAAAAGCCCTGCTGACACTTTGATTTCAGACTTCTGGACTACAGAGCTCTGAGAGAATAAATTTCTCTGAGGTATGTGGTAATTTGTTACAGCAGCCATGTGAAAGTAATAAAGAGAGCAAAATCTAACTCATAAGATTTTTGAAAGGACAAAATATAGTAATTTATAGCACTTTGGCTACTCATGTTTCCCTAGGGCCTATCTCAAGCCTGGAACATAGTTGGTTAATATAATAAATGTTATGGCATCATCACATTGAGGTTATAGGCTGAACAGGTACTTCTACCTCCCCTCAGCACAAACTCATTTGTAATGATAGAGAGGATATAAGAAAAGAAACACAAATCTAAATGATCACTATATAAAATAGAGAAAGCTCCATCAGAGGACAGAAAATTAAGGATTATATGGAATGATAGACAATTAGAACAATTTTAGTTCTGGCAACCTGGCTCGCTAAGCTAATGAGGACCACTTTACCACAAAAAACACACAGAAATAAATGATGGTTAAAATATTACATATACATAGCTCAGTTCAAATTTCAAAAGAGGAAAGAAAAATCCCTAAAGGCTAGAATAAATGAGGAAACTCCTAGCCAGAAAGAGCTGGTCTTCCTCTCTTCCTCATTTATCAAATGACAAATCACAGTCATTATATGAAAAATATCACTGAACTATATAAAATAGTAATTGAAGATATCCCATAATCACTGTCATCAGATATAAAGTCTGCTAACAGTTTTGGCAATATTTCTACTTGACCTTATTCTTCCCTGCATTTGATATCATTTCAATTTATTTAAATACATAAAAGGAGGCATTCTTTATAATTCCATTTATATAAAGTTAAAAAAATAGGCAAAAACTAACCTAATTACAAAATCTAAAACTAATTGCAAAAATAAGATCATACACTATATACTACTTTGTGGCTTGCTTTTACCATTTAATCTTTGAATTTCTTTCCATATCTCTCCATACAGATCTACATAATAATTTTAATGTTTATTTAATATGTATATAAAGTAGTAAGAATCAACTATTGTTTTCTTAATTTAATATCCACAATGGATTACACTTGTTGTATTCTCACTGGCCAAATCAGAGTTTATGTTCTGCCATTATCCAGTGAAGCATTTCTCATTTTCATATAATTATATTTCTCTCTTTTGTTATCTCCTGTGATTTTTCCAAGCCAGACAACTTCTTGAAAGGCATATTTAAAAGTTTAAATTTTATATAATTCAAATTTCTTTTTCAAATAAACTTTTTATCAAACTAAAATATATAAGAAAAAGAGCACCTAAATTGTTTGTGTTTAGTGAAATGTATTTTTTTCACTATGTGAACATAACTATGAAAACCAGTATTCCTATGAGGAAATAGTATTACCAGCACCTCCAGAGCCCCTACCCAATCACTAGAAAGTTGACTATGAAAATGCTAAATCAGTCATGGCTGCATTCACTTTTAATTTGAACAGCTGGGAATAGAAAGCAGAGGGAAATTTCTGACTGCATTTCCATTTCGATAAAAAAGAATTTACTCATGAATAGCTTTAATCATTGTCTGGAAGAATTATTCTCAGAGCTCTCCAAAAAGTAGGAGGAATTACAGAAGCCACAGGCAGAGAAATGCCTGATCCAAGGGAAACAACACACGACATGACATAATCTTTTTTAAACTTTCTAAAAAATGTATTGAAGTATATCACTCATACATAAACATACATAAACAATAAGAATATAGTAATAGTTTGTCAACTTACAAAACAAATATGCATAGCATCATACAGGGCTCTCATACCTCAGCCTACCACCAATACCTTGTATTGCTGTGAAACATTTTTAACTAATGATGAAAGAGCTATTTTGAAATCAGGAATAGGCATGTAGACTAATGATTTTCAAAATTTTTAAGTTGATGCACTGTCCTTCTAATGAAATTATACAAATAGAAGATAAGATGGAGGAAATCCAGTGGTACACAGATTATATATATCTGTCTCTCATTTTTCCAGGAATTATCTTAAGAGCACAATAAAAGAATAAAAAAGAATTGGTACAGCCATGCATTTGGAAGTTCTTTTCCTTATCTGTGCCATGACAGAGTTATACTAGATATTCCCTACTAGGCTATATTGCTTTTATATTGAATTTTATTATTTTGTAAATACTACATGATTAATATTCATTCTGCTATGGAAAATAACTGGGAATAATCTATTTTAGGTGAATAGGTAGAAGGGTTGGTGACAAGAGAAAAGGGTGACTAAATATTGTGTTGAATTATTTTATGTACATGGATGGCCAGAAAAAAATAATATTAATATTAATAATTTCCACACATTTTAAAATAAAAATTAAAGGCATTCATAGTTACCTAATAATAAAAAGATAATTTCCAATTTTAAAACTACCCTGAAACTGTCTATACATTTGTCTATTAACAACCAGAAAAGGCATTTCAGTGTTCTCTGTGTTAAGGTACTTATCAATGCAGAGAGAAAGATGAAGAAGGAGGAAGAGAAAGGTAGAGAGAGAGACATGGGAGAAAGAGAGAGAATAAAAAGAGAAAGAGAAAGAAAAAGAGACTTCCTCCCAAAATGTGTACCAAACATGTGTACTCCTAGTTCACACAGGGGGAGTATCACAATGCAGAAATCCTAAATCTTTCTCTGTGTAATTTTTCCCAGTGAGCATATATACTTCCTGCTTTATATGCTTTATATGATTTATTCATCCCAAGAGCCAGTGGAACAGGCATGCCTTTACATTTTGAAATTGGAGAAAGTAAGCTGTAGAAGGTCCAATAATTTTCCAAAGTCATCAGGATGAAGGGCAGAGCCAAGGCCTCCTCTAAAGATTATACTTTATTACAAGATGATGAGAATTCACAATGAGACAAAATCACCAGATGAGGCCACCTGCTGCTGGGGGAGGGGAGACTCTGTGATTGGGGACAATGTTTGGATTCACAATCTCCTATCTCCCTGAACCTGTTTCTAAATCACCTACATCTAGGATGTCAAGTGACAATACAAGGTCAGTAAATTCTCCTAAGACTCTGAAATTGAGAATGGGTCCTATTTGTTTATATATATATATAATATATCATATATATATATCACTGATAACTCTAAGGCAGCCACAGGTATGAGAAATCTCCTAATTCTTCTTAAACCGAGACACACACATACACGCAATTTAATTATACTATTGTGCGTTTCTTGTTTACTTTTCTTGCTATAACTGGATGTCTTTGTTTCATTTCTCCCAAAAACATATACTGAGTTAAAGATGCAGGTACAAGCAGTTTTGGAAGTTTCAGAAGACATTGGTAGGACAGTGAGGGAACAAAACAGGGAAAGGGAAGCAGCCATGATGGAGAGGAGCTAGAGCTGGAGTTTAATCCTGTGGGAAACTCTGAGATACAATGCCAAACACATAACTCAGAATTATTCCAGCAAAGAGGTACAGCAAAGTCACTGCTCAAGAGCTACTACCAGGCATATAATAATTCCCTGGCACTTTGGGCCTGCTTTGCTTCTGGGCAGAACAACTGTGGAAGATTGTGCTTTTCCAGAAGGTACACTATGAGATCTCCCAATCTACATGAAGTTCTAACAATGTGACTTTGATATTCCTCTCATCAGTATTGGGAATCTACGTGCCCTTTACTTGAATATGGGCACAGTTGTGACAACAGTGTAAGTAACACTTTGTGACTTCTGAGTCTAGGTCATAAAAGGTGATACAGATTCTGCTTGGATCTTTTGAAATGTTTGCTCTTGTAATCTAACCACCAGGCTATGAGAAAGCCCATGCTTCTGTGTGGGGTGGCCCATGTGGAAAGAAACAATGTGACAGCCATGTGAGTAAGCCATCTGAAAGAGGATACTCCAGTCACAGTAGAGTCTTTCCAGTTCACACTGCATGAAACAGACATGAGCTTAATCCTGTTTCCTGATTACAGCAAAATAAATGATTATCATTGAATCAAGCCATTAAGTTTCAGGGTGTTTTTTTTTTTCCAACTTGAATAGAACTCTTTATTTTTTGTTTAAATATATATACATATATTTTTAAAAGGTATTTAGATTACATAAATGTTACATAAAAATATAGGGGATTACCATATGCCCCACCTCCTACACCGCCCACATTTTCCCACATTAGAAAATGACACAGATTTTTGTTAGCAGGAGTGGGTTCTATATACCCTCCCTTTGAACCTGGGGAGGGCCTTTAGGATTACCTTGATCTATACTTTTTTTTTTAAAGATTTATTTTTTATTACATATCCCCCCCCTTTCT
>PVKH010001439.1:0-30573 GCA_004027955.1 Chaetophractus vellerosus
CTTAGTAAGACCATGGTCAAACTACTTAAATCTTTGAACTTCAGTGACATTTTTCTGTAAAAAGAGAATAATACTAATAATAATGCTCATCAGATGTGAAGGTTGAAGCATTAAATTATTAAAATAAATTTATAGCTATTCAATAAATATTAGTTCCCTTTACTTCACAGCCACAAACAATAAATATGACTTCCCTTCTTGTCACAGCACAGAAAGTAAATGGGTTTTAAAAGCCAATGTGTCCATCCTGATATATAATGAGCACGGTGTTAAATAACCAATGTATCAATTTAAAGCAACGAATCACAACCTTTCCCCCCCAAGTATTTGAGGGCTCTTCTCTGGGGACACAGAGTAAGGAGGATGGAGGATAGACAAGGGTGGATATGGAGGAAGGAATAAGAAGTTAGAGGGACAGGAGAACAGAGTTTGAGAAAGCATCCCAGAAGGTTCTGATTTGCTTGAGTTCTCTCTCTTTTTCCTACCTTTATGAAAATTTCTGATTTATGGAGTGGCAAAAATATACCTTATCATCTGGGCTTTAAATGGGAGACATTTTTTCCAGTCCCAATTACCCACTGGAAATAGCAGTGGTATCTGCACATGGCTTCATGCACCAATTTAATCCAGCAAAAGCTGCATTAAATTTTAATAGGATCTCTATCTCACTCATCTTTAAAAGGAGGCCATGGCTTACAGATGAACTATAATATAAATTTGAACTCCTTGATTAAGAAGTGAATGAGAACTCTAGACTTTAGCAAGTGAAAGAGTCACTCAGACTACTTGTTAAAGATGTTCAATCTCTGGACAATCTGAAAGGGACATCTAGGTTAAGGCCAAAGGATCTTCATTTTTACAAGCCCCCCAAGTGAATTTGGGGCAGGTGGTACATGGTCTACACATGGAGAAAGGATATTCTCAATGAAAAGAGATTACTAGGGATATAAGATGAGTGCTTTATACAATCGAGTCTGGAATTTTGTTCTTATTTCCCCAGTAGGTAATCAAAAGTAAAAACACATTAGATCTCATGAATTTTATTTTATTGTAGGGAAAGAACAAAGCCAAACAAATCCAAAAAGTTGTGTATAAAAACACAAGCTTTATACCAACAATCAACCTGAAGGAAGAGTTTATTGCTTAGGACACAGCTTAAGGGGCTTTAGGTAACAAGCTCAACAATATCTTAAATTTAATTTTGCAAAAGGCCCATACAAGGTTTAATCTAATAAATTTTATACTGATGTATAAAATTAATTAAATTCAGTGAATTCCATTTAGAAGGTGATTAGATAAGATGGTTCAGAAACTCTGCTTTCAGAGTAGCAGATGTAGCTCAGTGGTTGAGCACCTGCCTCCCATATATGAGGTCCTGGGTTCAATCCCTGACTTCCTTAAAAATAATTTTTTTTTAAAAAAAAAGAAACTTTGCTTTCAGATTATCTAATACAAATATTGGACCTAGAAATCCTCAAAAAATTTGGTTAGCCTATCTTTGAAATTATCTTAATAGAATGTCAGCATTTTAGAAATTAAGGGGAATTTCTTCATTCCACAAATGAAGAAGTGATAGCTCAAAAAGCATGACAAAAAGCATTTTAGAAATTAAGGGGAATTTCTTCATTCCACAAATGAAGAAGTGATAGCTCAAAAAGCATGACAGATGCTTTACCTTGAAAAGGGTAGGTGTCATGAGCTAAAGTCCCTTGGAAAAAAATGCTTTAATTTTATCTTTCTTAACACACTTCTATTTTTATAGAATTTTTAATTGAACTGAATTTTGAGTTTGTTTATATTCTCTTTTGTGTTATTTTAAATTTATCTTGAAATTTTATTTATCTTTTAAGACTTGCTAGTTCTCAATGAGGTTGCTTTGCCTAGCTCAATTGTTTTTAACCATTTTGCCTTTATAGTTTATCCTTTACTATTTTTTTTTGCCATTTATGCTATTTTATTTTCTTTCAATCTGTTTTGTCTTTCTTTATCATGACAACATGATGTACTTGCTTCAGAATTTTTCCAGATCCAAACCATTTCTGTCATGCATTAGGCTGTAAACTCTAGGGAATCAGTAAGCACTTTAAAACGCTGAAGCAAATTCAGAGATGCTCACTGAGGAACTCACAGATTTGCCAGCTGGACCCCGTAGGATGTCCTGCACAGTGAAGGGAGCAGCCCTCCATCTGGGTGGTAACAGTGGTTAGCTCCTCAACCTCTGGAAAAGGGTAACAGTTTTAACTTCATCAGCTCATTTGGTTTCTAAGGCTTGGGGTCCTTATGAAGGAGGTAACTTCAAAAGGCCTAATAATCATGATATCATGAAGTGAAATACTGAAGTTTGACTAGGAAGCAAACCACATATCTGTTCCTCTAAAGCAGGGGTTCTTAACAAAGGGGTCCATGAGCTTGAAGTGAAATTCAAAAAAAACATTATTTTTGTGGGGACGTGTTGGTGCAGGTGTGATATCTTTATTAAACAATACACAGTATAGTGTGGACTTAATAAGGCGTCCGTGGTTCTCACCTCATTGGCAAAGGGGCCTGTGGAACAAAAAAGGTTAAGAGCCCCTGCTCTAAGGGCTCCAGGGATTCCCTTTGGGTCAAATTTGACCATCAGACTTCGTGGTGGCCCACCTTAACTTAAAATCTAGGATTTCATTCTTTGAGTTGTATAAATTCATTTCTGCATTTTCTATCAAAGCCTTGAGACCACTGCCCAGGAGACTCAGATCTAAATGTACATTTTAAAAGAGTAAATTCATTAATCTACAGTCATTAACTGATTTATCATATACACATTTTCCATTTCCCTTGTCTTCAACTCCCATTGCACATGGATTTAAAAAAAAATAATATACCACTTATATCAGTTTTTAAAAAGAGGGAGAGTATAATAAAATTCAAATCCCTTTATAAATGTGGTTTAAAAACTTCGTTATTAGGTATAATTGTATTATTTCCATAAACTATTTTTTCACAGACTACACTTAATTTTTTATGAAAATAAATATATATTTTTTAAAGATTTATTTATTTTATTACATATCTCCCCTCCCCCCCGCTGCAGCCACATGCCGAGACTGGTCTCTCTGCAGGCGTGGCTTTCCCCGCTTGTGGGCGGCTTCTGCTTCCATTCACGGCCGGCTTTCAGTTCACAGGTGGCTGGCTGCGCTCCATTCGCGGGCGACCTGCCCTGCCCGTGGCGGCTTTTGCCCTGTCCGTGGCAGCTTTTTGCCCTGCCCACGGCGGCTCTGGCCCGCCCATGTCGGCTTGCCATTCTCAAGGCGGTCTGCCCGCTAGGAGAGGTCCCCGGGAATAGAACCTGGGGCCTCCCATGTGGTATGCCGGCGCCCTATCCACTGGGCTATCCAGCCAGCCCCTGAAAATAAATACTAAAAATTGAACTTGGAAGCACAGGATTCTAGAATTGATTCTTTCCAGATCTGAATTCCTCTTTCAGGCCATCCAGTTTCACCAATCTATAGTTTATAGCAGCAGTTCTCAAATTTTAGCATCAGAATCACCTAGAAGGACTGCTAAACCAGCTTACTGAGTCAGTAGGTCTGTGCGAGGCCTGAAAATTTGCATTTCTAACAAGTACACAGGTGAAGCTGATGCTGCTAGCCCAGGAATCCCACTCTGAGCATGACTGATTTATAGAACTGAGCTCTTTACATTTTTTTGAGGACAGAAACTTATTTTCCATCGTCAGTCATGACTCTGTCATTGTTATGAATTCTCAAAGATGATAATGACGGCTTCTTCGGTCTCATTTGGTCCTTTACTTAATATCCTGTGGTATAACTCCTCTGTACCTGGAACCTTGAAATGATTTATGGCAGTATTTCATAGAAGCCTGCAATAGTTTTCTGTCTCCCTGCTTCCAGACTTCCATACAGCCAGAATGGTCTTGGGGAAACAGAAATCAGATCACATCATTTCCCTGCTCAGGACCCTCCCAGCAGCTACCCAGAGAAAAGGGCTAAGTCCTTACAAATGCCTGTGAAGCCTTATGCTCTGGTCTTCCAGTTATCTCACTAAACTTACCTCCTCCTACTCCCTACTCCCTACTCCTCTCTAACCACACTGGCCCCTGGCTGTCCTCTGTACCTGCCAAGCACACACACTGTTCCCTCTTCCTGGAAGGCTCTTCCTCTAGGTAGCTGAACAACTAACTCCCTTACTTCCTGCAAGTCTTGGCCAAAAGTTGATATTCTCAAAGAGGTCTACTTCTGCTTCCCCTCTAACTACGTACCCTGCCCGATTGATTCCAAAGCATTTAACACCTGATTACCTATTACATATTTATTTGTAATGTTATTATTCATTTTCTGTTTCTCCTGGTTAGAATGTAAGCCTTGAAGGGGCTAGAATTTTTGTCTTTTCTGGTCTATTTTGTTCATCAGCAAATCCCATGTGCATGTACAGAGCAGGTATTCAATAAGTATCTGTTGAATAAACGAATGTCTTTATTTTGATTTCTCAAAAATTTTAAACAGTTTTATTTAGATTTAATATTTATAAATTCAACACACATGCTCTCTTCAGAAGTCATGTATGTTCTATTTATGGTAACATATTTTATAGTAGCAAAATTTGGAAAAAACTGAAATGGCCACCAATATGAGATTGCCTTAGTAAATAAGGTAAGATTGCTGTAGCCACTGAGATGATAAAACATAAAAGAGCTCTGTGTAGAAACAACAAAAGCCAAGTTCTTTAGTATCATATTATTTTCCAGCTATGTAGTCCTATTTAATCTAAATCAACATTAAACTCCTGTCTACCTCAAAGATAACTGTATAACTGTGCAAAGTTTCCTAGACTCTCTTAAAACACAGAAAATTGAGGACTGAATGCTTTACTCAAAGGATTTCCCATTCTGAAATGTCTTTGAGACATAATAATAATGGTAATAGAAAACACTGATTGAGCCCTTGCTATGTGCCAGGCACTGCTTAGCTCATTTAATCTTCACAACCCTATGAGATAAATACAATTATTGCCATCATTTTGCAGATGAGGAAACTATAAGGTTCTGAGGGGATAAATAACTTACCCAAAGCTACATAGCTAATAAAAATGTTGCTGAGAAATTCAGTGACATTTTTCCTTTGGAAAAAATAATCAAAGGTCCTCTAAAAATATGGTATCAATCTACCTCTTTTGCTTCATCTTACGTACTCTCCTACATATATACTCTTCTCTAGTCAAACTGATCTACTTGCCATTCCTTGAAAGTCTCTGGCCTCTACTTCAAAAGTATTCCCTCTTTCTAAAATATCATTCACCTGCCTGTTAAACCTGCACTTTGAGCAGTCAGAGTGATTTTGTCTTTCTCTGAACATCCTTATCACACATATATTATTTCTAAAATCCATACAACAATTACAATATTCTGTCTAATGTTGTTACTAAGGATGTGGCTTATTGCTTCTACCACATTTGCTGATAAATTTCTTGAGGATAAGGACTTATTTAGTACCGACTGCAATAAGCAGGAAATTATTAGATATCACGTGAATACACTTACCTAGAAATTCTAGAACTGTCCTGCCCAAGGTGGTAGCCACTTGCTACCCATAACTATTGTGCACTTGAAAAACGGCCCGTGCCACATGTTGAGTGATAATATTTTGGCATGTTCAGTTAAATATCATCAACAGAATTTTTTCACTTGCTTCTTTTTCCTTTTTTGATATTAGCTTCTAGAAAATATAAAAGTACATACAAATTTCTATTGGCTAGCACTGGTCTGGTATAAACCTTCCTCTTACCCTATCACTCTCCTCCAAGTGACCAACCCATGAACAAACGGAGGAATGAAGAAAGGGGGAAGTCCTTCATTCTAAGATGTTCTAAAAATGGGGGGTGCTCTCTCTGGATATATAGTTTTTCTATTTTACCTGATCAGAGGGTCATTTTTGTCCTTAAGTCATAGGATTTTGAACGAAGAAACAATATAGTGAAAAAGCTTTTTCCATAAGCAAGCATTCTATGTGCATATGTGAAGTAGAGCGGAAACCACATGTAAATCTGAGTATAACAGGAAGCCTTTTGTTTTGAAATAAATTGGCCATGTGGCAAAAAGAAAGCAAACAGCAATAGCCAATCCTTAATCCATATTCTTAATTTAACATCAGTTTTGCTTCATCTGTAATAAACAGCCTTACGAGTTCCCCTCAGCCACATTTCCCCTCTGCTTTGCTGGTGCTGTGTTCCTTAGGCAGTTTCTTCCCAGGCAAACACAGACTGTTTACTGACTGTAATCAAAATGACAGCCCATGTTTTAACATCTGAGTACTAAGAGTTGATTGCCTTTTTCACTTGGCAACCTGAGGGAACTTTAGAACTGGGATCTTGAGGTACTGCTTGGATTACATCAAAATGATGGTTTTTACAGTCTACTTCACACAGTTACCTGCACTCCTTTGAGGTTTAAAATACAGAGCATTGGGATTTATCTAGCCTGGAGCAGAGAGGTTTTAATTACTGCTTTCAGATCAATGCCAGTGGCAAACCCCACTCAAGCACCGGACGTATTAGTTGGGTCTGAAATTTGGCTGTAACATGATTCTTCAGTCAGCCAAAACTGGCCGGATGAGGAGGCCTCTCTACTAAACATGCCCTGTGAAGACAAGGTTATAACGGTAGGAGTTTCAGCACCTGAGGTGGGGCCGCAGAAGGCAGCATAACATAAGGGAACAACTTTTTAGAAACAATTCTAATGAAAATATAAGGAAGAGAGGAAGAAGATAGAAAGGAATGAAACCTAAAATTCAGGCAACATGTATTCTAGACTTGTCTCTGCCAACACTTGCTGTGATATGTTGAACAAGTCACTCAACATCTCAGGTATTTAATTTCCATATCTGTTTAAAAAAAAGGGTGATGGTGGTGGAAAATTGATTAAACAATCTATAATGCCAATTTTATCTCTAAAACTCTATTCAGAGTCCAGGCTCTTGGGCTCTGTACTAGGTGTTCATCCCTCGGAGAGAACATGGTTTTCGAGTAGGGCAATAGCCTTATAATCCACACAAAAGTCAATGAATGCTTAGTAACTAATCATGTTATTAAGGCAGGCTGTGCAATACCCATTAAAGGATAAGTACATTTTTGAAAAGAATACTTTGGTGGATCAGATGCTTGCAAAAGTCATCTCCTGATCAATAATAAACTATGTTTTCAATGAACAATATTTTGAACGCTTTGAGTAGAGCAGAGCTTCACATTTAAGTACTTAAAAGAACTATCCTCTCGAATCCTTTCTTATTCTGGATTTTTCAGTTCTGTATACATGATGTCTTCCTGAGATGCTAATACTAAAAATCTTCTCATCTGAGAAATGCTATACTAATATAGTTGAACAAAAACCACAAAACTTAAGTCTGGTTTTAAGTGAAATATGAAAAATCACTTGGTTATATACTCTCCTAAATATTAAGACCTTATAAAGAAAAACTGAAATGTCTTTCCTAGGATCTGAGTTCAGGACCTAGAGAGTCTGTGTTTTTCCTTCAATTGCTGAGCACATCATTGACACCAAAATAGAGCAAGGGACTGTGTTCACTGCCCTGATTTAAGTGTTGATGATGCCACTTACTGCAGCAGGGAACATAGAGTGGAAGGTCTCTGCATGGAAAAGCAGGAGGGATGCTGTTCGGCTCTCAATTCTGTCGAGGATAATGGAGGGCCAGAATGTCACAGGTAAGAGAAAATTTCATGTGATGTAAAATTTTATTTTAGACAGGGATTGCAGCAACAAAACTGTTAATGAGAGCCAAGAAGCCTGGACTGGGCTGTAATTCTTCTACCTTCCCATGATGGAGGATCCAGCATGTAGAGAGAGAGGTTAGAGAGAGGGCAGCAATCCTGAGGAGAAACTTAAGTAGAGTTAAAGGGATAAAAGGGTAGGAAGGACAGAATTGGCATCTGTTGAACCACTACAATGTGCCAGGTGTGCTGTCTGAACTAGCTCCTTAAAGATGTGGATAATCCAGAATTCTGATAAATTGCCTGTGGAAAACTGGGCATTGAGTTCATTCATTCTTGAAGTGCCTCTTTTTATATCGTACAAGTTTAATCTTCAAAATTTTTATTCTGGAAGAAATTAGGAGAATAAATAAAAAATATTTTGCCATGCATAAAACTTCCAAAATTTAGCTTACCTGAGGGATATGGATTTTTTTCAAATGCGTATTATTTTATGATTAAATTGATCTCATAGAGTTTTGTCTAAAACCTGGCACCACTATTGTACACTTTAATGGGATATTTAAGAGAAATGTGTCTTACAATGACTCAGGATAATTTTAAGATACAGAGTAAAAAATAGATCTAAGAAGTGGATAAGCAACATCTTACTATTATTTTGGTGACATGTTTTAAGTCTTTTAGGCTGATTTGCATAGATCTGCATCGTGATTTGGTTGTGCTCTACCACTTTTCTCATTTATTCCTAAGCATTACTATTTCCCTTTTCAAACTGACTATATGATTTTGCGTAACAAGTTGGAATTCTTTTTCCAAAAGAATCAAGTTAGTTCTCACAGATCTCACCATGCTGGTAGAGGGAATGGTTATGCCAACGATAGGTTATTCACTCCCTGACAGAGGAATTTAAGGTGCCCCTTATCCCAAAACATCCATCCCTTCCCTGGCTCAGGTTTTTATTCTTATTAATATTTTACTGTTTTATTATTTATATTTATATTGTAGACTGCCCAAATATTTTGTGAAAAAAGTAGGGTGTAATTTTATTAAAAGTAAATGACCCAATTCCTGTTTGGAAACCCAAGCACTGTTTCATAGACATCCATCGTCTAAGTCTGGCCTTGAACATAATAGTACATTTATTTTGTTTACCATTGAAGCACCAGCCACCTAATTTAAAATGCAGTTATCCTTATCTGAGATTTAAAGATCTTTTTGATATGGTGATAATTTTACTGACCAGGTTGACAGAATGATGGTGAAGAATGCATAATTAAGTAGTCATATTAAAGGATGCTCCCCTAGAAATAAGGATTTTAGGATATAATTTGCTCTGAAGAATGTAGAACATTGTTTTATTAATAGCTACCACGGTCTCCTTCCCAGCTGTGGAAAGGACTGTGGGAAACCAACATGAAAAAGCAACTGAGGTGTTAACCTAACAAATGTCTCTGTGAAGAGTTGAAAAAGCTGATTCACCTTAGTAATGGAATTACTTTTAAGATATGCAATTAATTATTAATTCCACTTGGCTATTAGGTTAATTCATTCCTTCTCAGAAATACCACTATCTAAAAATACCTTTTTAAGTGCATTTTGGCTGTAAAAAAAATTTGTTGGTTTACAGAATCTTCCTTTCCTCTAAATCTGCCACAATCGTAGTTTCGAAAATTGAAAATCAAAGCATTTTCTTTCCAGCTGAATGATGTGGACTTTGAAAGAGTGTCTCCAATACACTCTTGTTTGGTTATTTAATCTTAAATCCCAAGGGAGCAATTTATTTATGAGGTACAGAATAAAAATGAATAACTTGCATGGACAAACTGAAGTGTGTGGATGCTTATTTCCAAATATGCATATTTTATATTGTTATTTTGCAAAATATACCCTAACTATCAGCTGGGTTAACTTTCAAACAGAGTTAATGGTAATGGGTTAACTTTCAAACAGAGTTAATGGTAATGTTGACAATTTGAAATGTAAAACTGCCTACATAAATTTTAAAAAGTAACAGAATACTAACCCGTTCAATCAGGGGAGAAATGGACATGAGCGTCTCTTTTGTTATCTTATGTGTTTGCACCATGCATTTACATGCTTACTCATCAGCATTTTGAAATTATTTTGAGTCATATCTCAGCTATCTTTCCCTTCTCTTCCACACTTTCATTAGCTTCCCTTGTTTTTCCCTGCCTTCCTCTAGTCAATTGGTACTCAAACCTGGCTGCATATTTGAACTATACTTGTGGAACTTTTAACAAATACTGCTAGGCAGGCTCAGCCCCAGAGAAGTTAATTGAATTGGTCAAAGGTGGAGCTAAGCACTGCTGTTTCTTAAGCTTCCCAGGTGATTCTACTGTGGAGCCAGAGCTGTGGGCCACCCTCTGAATAAGCTCACTGTGTTTTATCGCTTTCTGTTTTCTCTCAGTATCCTTGCTTATCTAATTCCCTTCAAATGCTTTTTTTTCTCCCATTATTTTTATTAGTGTTTTAAAAATCTCCTTTTTTCATTCCTCATTTTATTTTTTCTTTCTGATTCTCCTTTTACTGCCCAAGAAGTTCTCATATCATGCACATATATTTGATTTATAGTCTTATCCAATACAATCCCGGTTTTATGTCAATGAAGGAGAATATAATATGATTTTGAATTGTACTTTTATCTACTCCTCCAATGCTAATTTAATAGTAGGCTTTAATTTTTGGTATAAATATATAAAGACTGATAGCAGATCCTAATACAGTTGTTAAAACTAATGATTAAGAAAGGATTTACTTTAACTGTGATCATAATAAGCTACAATTAAAGATAAGAAATTTTAGAACCAAGTAAACATACAGGATTCAAGGATATATAGATATCTTATCAATGTTTTTATCATTTCATAGCTAAAGGATATATGTTTGCCCTAAAATTTAAGCTTCAATGACAGATTTTAATAGTTTAAAAACAGGACAGGAGTAGGAATATTACATATTGTACCCACTAGCATGTCAGTAAGAAGATATTGAGAACAAGGGAAGCATTCATAGCAATAAACGTGAAAAAAAAAGGGATCTACAATGATAATTAAAGAGCCATGATGTAAATATCAGCAGGATATACGGAAACATGGGAGGTCACACATGGAATATTCAAGGACTTGTAATGAAAGACATGGAGAAATGATGGGCAGTTGTGTGAGCCTAGAGTAGTAGACAAGAAATCCGAGAGCCAGTTGTGGCTGCACCTCCAAAAATATTTCCCTGATCTATCCATTTCCTTTCCATGAGGTTCATTTCCCTCACTGGTAGGAGCATTGTGTTGAATTGGCAAAAGGAAAAAAAAACAACAAATATACCTGCCTGTAGGTATATTTGTTGGATAAATACAGTATTGTAAATAATCTGAAATAGATGACAGCATTTAACAAAAGGGAGATTCTTTTTTAAAAATCTGATATTTTCAGCTTCTTTTAAGAAATCTTTTGACATCCAATCTCCTAGCCCTGAAATGAGCTTCCACTTCTAGAAAGGTATGCCCTGAAGCCTTGACTGACTTCCCTCATTTCTTTTACCCTTGCAGAAATTCGGGTACAAAATGTGGGTATAGATTGAATTCTATATGGTCATTTCCAACCATGATAAAATTTCTTTTTTAAAAAAAAACGTTCTGAATACCTTGGAACATTTTTGGTTAGATAATCTAAAACAAAAATAACTTATAAAGAGAAAAATAAATATTACAAGCAGAAATACCAAAGAGACAGAGAAACTAACAAACAGTTGCCCACTTCTCAAATAGAGGTAAAGCCCACAGAGTGAGCCCTATTTAATCTCGTGCACAACTATGCTGGGTCGTAGACCAGACCCATTTATGTCTTAGCAACAAGAATTGGAATTTAGTGAATGACTCCAGTTTGAGCTCTTGGGAAAGGAGAAGGACAAAATGTTCTGTACAACCCAAGTAAGACTAATGTATATTCTTAATATCAGGAGATTAAAATTCCCAAAAGGGAGCTTCTTGGCAGAAAATGGCCAAAGTTATTTAAAGAGTGACTTCCCATCTTTGAATTCACCCATTGAATAAAGCAATATTAAACTACTGTTTAATAATTTAGAGCCATCATTTCTCTCACTTTGCTGCAGCACAGAGCTTAATCACATGAAGGGCTCCCAATGTGCAGTCTCCAAAAAGATGAAAACCTAATTCAATTAGTACAAAAATAACTCCAGACTTCTAAAAGGTTTCTCTGAACTAAAAACAGCCCCTGAATATTCCCTTATACAACTACCACCTAGCATATGTTTATACACACTGTATGTTAATATTGTAAACCTGCCTGTAAGTAACTTTGCACTTGTTCTCTATTCGTAAATAATGGGCAGAAACTTCTTTAAAATTCTTTAAAATTCTTCCCATAATATCCTTTATCATTTCAAATCCTTAGAGGAAAGAAGTGGGGTATAAAAAAAATTAATCAATAAATGGCTTCACCCACTAAAAAACTTATGGTATCCAGTTGAACAGGTATTCATGTAAATTTTAAAGAATCTTCTACTAAGGCTAATTATCTTTCCTGATATAAATTCAAATTTCAGATGCTCATAGAGATGGTTTCTGTTGAATGGTTCACAAAAAAAGGAAAGCAAGATTTTATTTTTTGTGGCATTATTAGGCAAACAACAATGTACACTATTCTGCTCTGAAATTAGTATCTACATTAGTTACATCCCATTAAAATGTAACCAAGGAATGTATTAACTTCACCCTGCAGTGGAAAATATTGTCAGGTAAAGCTGAACTGAAAAAGTAGCTTCCTAACCAATAATAATTGTGTGAACTTGCACACAGAACAATATGATTGGCTTTTTTTCCTTCCCAAAGTTTATAACTATATCAAAGAACCAATATACCTCAAAGAAGCAGTAGTTCAGATGCCAGGTTCTATACTGAGTTGCCATGAAAGTTTTTTGGGGGCATAAAATTAAAGGGTAAGCAAAGATAATTTAGAATCAACATTAATAATAATAATAATAAAGCAGATTCCAAAAGTACAGAAGTGGAATGTTAATACCTTAAATTAAATTTCAGGGGTAAGTGGGTAATTAATCTCATAGTTTTGGAAAACTGGTAAAACAACCATCAATAGTAAGGTGGAATGAATAATCGATTTTTAGATGAGAAATGAAACATTAATTTCCTACCTTCAATGAGTTCACAGTGTTCCTATACATGAATGATAATGAGAAAAAAGTAATCAGCACAGCCACCCATGCAAAGAAATTTCACTATCTAGTCACATGTTCATTCTTTGGTGAAAAAAAAAATTGTTTTTGCAAGCTTATGCCTATGGGCACTTTCAGTTAACTTCAATCCTAACAATGAGGGATCACAAGAGTTGGGAGTGAACTAGGGCCAAGGGAGATGGGCTAATAGCCCCTTCTAAGCAGAGTATTTGTCTAATTGAAAAAACATCCCCTCATATTTTTAAGTCTCCCAAGCTCTCGGCCATCTCAGATCTGTCTAACCGTGAGCTCTTTAAGTCATCTTGGCTGCTATGAAGATGAAGCTGACAGCGCAGTTACTTGAGTCAGTTCAGAGAGGCCCAGGGTGGTTGAAGGGAAGGGTTGGGAGGCCTGGGGTACTGAAAGGTCATCCTAGCTCTAGCTCCTGAGGTTCCCAATAGCACACAACTGTCAGGAGCACGAAGCTGCACTTGGAGAAGATCTTTGGAGGGAAGCAGTGATTTTGCAGCATTTCAACAGTTTCATCAGGCACAATTTTCATTTCCACCTTTTACTGTACCAGGAGTATGATTTAAGCAGTAGAGAGATTGTGAGTTAATCACATAGCCAAACATACAGACATTTCTGGGATTTAGACTCTCTAATTTGGCTGTCACTGTAGAAGTTATTTGGCATTTAAATGTGGTTCTTTGTGAAACCTAGATTACCTTTATGAATCTTCTGAGGGCTTTGCTCTAACAGGTATATCCTATTAAGGTACAAGTGAAATAATGCCCTTATTTTGTTAAAAAGAAGAAAGCCTTTGAAGTAGAGTCCACGGTAATATATTATCGAACAGAAAGAAACATCTTCTTGAAGGTAGTTCTACAAATTCTCCAAGAAATGCCAGGATGTTAGCACTGGTTGATATGCTTCATAGGAAACTTTTTAAAATATTAAACAAATGTTTATTTTTAAAAATACTACCCTAGAAATTATACTAATACCAAAGTTCAATTATAACATCAATTAAGTGACAGGCATAAATCTAAAACCCTGGCAGATGTCTTGCTGGAGTTTAGGATGGGCAGGAGTCCGCAGCTATGAAAACTGAATCCAACTTTCAGGCTCCTGAAGGTTGCAGTTGGAACATCAGTGGCAAGAAGGCCACCTGGGAAATACTGGGACTTCAACTCTCCTTTTGCCAATATAGGAAACTTTTTCTTTTTAATGTTGTTGTTGTTGTTGTTGTTTCAGCAAGGACACTGCTCCAGGATGAGAATTAGTCACTTCGCGGCTACAGAATTTCTTGGCAGTACCATTCTATCTTTCCTGTTGTGGTGGAAGCTATTATATCACACCACTAACAACAATGATACCAGTTCCTTTTGATGGGGGCAGGGTGGGGGCACTTAACCACGTTCCAGGACCTGTACTGAGCACTGAACAGACTATTTTATTTATGCAATCTTATAAATGTAGGCATTATCATTTCTATTTTATAGATGATGAACTAGAGTCTCAGAAAGTTAAGTAATTTGGCAAGTAATCAGTGGAGCTGGGATTCAATCTGCCAAGCTCATGCTCTTGACCACTTCTCCATACTGCTTCCTATACTTTCCACCACAGAAGGAACTGGCCAGGGACCTTTAGAACATCCCTATACTTCCATTTCTCTATTCCCATGTTTAGGTCACCATTAACGATAATATATAACCAAGTGAGAGCCAGTTCAGGATATATCAGATTAGTGTTAAGCTGTGAATTCAATAGGTGAAAATCTCAAAAAATTAGAACCATAGAATTTTAAAAATGGAAGTGTCCTTGTATATCTTTGATTCTAATTCCCACCTTCTTACAGACAAGGAAAATGCACTTCACTGATGCTGGATGTCTTTTGAGGTCACAAAGCCAGTTAGTAGCAAAACTTGAACTAGAACCTAAGACTTCCCGCTCAACTTTATTTTTTTTCTACTACACTTTTAGATTCCTCTAAAGAATAAGATGCCCAAACTCATTTGATATATCATTTGATCAAAATGGGCTTGATTTCCAAAAATTATCAAAAAGCATATTTTGTGAAGTAAAGAACTCTGTGCACTTTCTCTTCACATTTCGACTACTGTTACAGAGACAGAACAATTAAGAGACTGCAGCAATATACTGAAAAAGAATGCTAACAGAAGGGCCAAAATACAAGCATCCATTCATAAATGCATATCAGTTAATTAAGATCAGCTCTGGGGTTTACACAGAACAAAGTTACTCATACTCACTCACCTGTAGAGAAACATGGTGTGTACAATACATTCAAGTCAATTAACATTCATTTCTGGGAACCCTTTTCAAAGAAACAGTTTTCTTTATATCCTATGGTAGGAGTTTCTTCTGAAATATACAAGACCCAGGGCTTTCCTCTGAAGCAACCACTATTTTGAAATATTTTTAGGGGAAATCTTAATGACTACTCAGTATAAAATATTAAGTGAGTTATCGGTATTTTTAACCATATCATTAGAAATTACAGTTGCTTTTCAAGCAAAGGCCTCAAGTTCTATTTTTGAAGCCGTTTTGGCCAGGACTGACTGGAAACCCAGGTTGAAATAGAAGTCTTTATTTCCTATAGGATTCACACTATCTGGTGTGAACGTGATGAGATGTCTCCTTTCAAATTCCTACAAACAATTTTGGCTATATCTTTATCCTTATAAGCTACATTACACCACCTGTTGTATTTTAAAACAACAAAAAACCCTTTTGTCTGTAATGATTTATAAAACTCTTCTTTTAATTAATACCCATGGATTTTCTGCCAATAATTTCATTGTCTAAGTATGCGATTGCCAAATGAATGATACGTGAAACATTTATGGTGATGCTATAAAATATTTTAAATAAAAATACATAAAATATAGATCATACATAAATTTTATTATTGTTTTGTGGCTTAAAGTGGCTTCTTCTGGTAATTAACAATCTTAACAATAACAATACAGTTATTAAATCTACACAGAAAAAACAAACAAACGTATAAAGCTTATGAGACAATTCAAGATGATATAATTAAATTAATAAATTAAAAGGTAAATATTTAATATAAAAATCAATATATTAAAAGATAAAAGAAATAACACTATGGGGTCATATAGGAATCATTTTATTGTTAGAGGGTAAAATCTCTTTTTAATGGTTAGTATTGGTGATCTTGATCCCTCTATGAAAAGAGGTTATTTCAGAGAAAAATGATAATGTGTTTCAAACAAACACTCTATATTATACCACTCCTTATACACACAGCCTATCCAAGGCTATTAAACGAAAGACTAAAGCACAAGAATGATAGTTCCAATTTCACTATCTGTTTATGTTTTTAAAATACTGGATACATTGGACATTTAAATAGATGATGCACAGCCATGAAAATCCATTAGGTTAGCTTTAAATGTAATAAAATATTTTCTTTAAATGTAATAAAAATATTGTGTCTGAATACAATGAATCATAAATACTTGCATGTTTTAAAAATACACTAGACCATTTATAAGACATGATTTTCTTTGAAAGATAAAGGAATAGTAAGCAGTTTACACATCAAGTGATGCCTTTGGCTCCTTTAATATACATTAAAACATTACATTATATTAAGAGTAACAGCATGAAGATGATTTTAAAGTGAGAAAATGACTTGGCTAGATTCTATGATGCAGATCATTAAATTTTTTGTCAGCTTACCTGATAAAACAGAGCCTTACGAATCACAGCAGCATAACAAAGCCCAGCATCCAAGATGGTTAGAGTATAACGTGCCTTCCACGGCAGTTGTTCAGATTTCTGGGCACAGAGGTTTACAAATTAATTATTATTATTATTATTTTGCTTTCTCTGTGGACAAGAAAACAAAGAGACCTTTCCAGAATCCTCTCTGCTTATGCCTCCGCTTCCTGTTCTGAGATTCACTCTATGGTACCCAACATATATCAGAAAACAGCTTTGGGTGGGGGGAAGCGCGGGGGGAGGCTGACGGCACTCAACGTGGTTGCGCCATCTACTGGCACAAAGGGAAAATTGACCAAAAGTAATAACATTCTCATTATCGTCTATCACAGGTAGGAAGGTAAACCTGTGTGGGAACATTCTTAATCCATGAACGTGCCTCAAGATGACAACAGTGAGGTAATGCGGGGTAAAATTTCCCAAGGCATTCAAAAATGTCACTTATCAACTGTGTATATGTACTGCACAGAGATTCTTTTGCATACTCGGGTATTTGCCTTTCACAAATATTTTTTCTAAATTTTGTAAATTCACAAAGTTGTTTCTCCCATAAACTACTACCAATAAGTGAACAGCAAATTGCTGTTTGAAATTGGGTTTTATATGACCTTACACCGTACATCTAGAGTTTTGTAAAAATCTCTCTTATGGTCTGCTCTGGTCTTCTGAAATTTATTTTCTTTTCATGAGATGACTTATTTTCATAGTGAGTAACTAACTTTTTTTTCCCAAGACTTTCCTACCCCAGTTTTTAACTGACTCTTTAGAAAATAGTGTGACACATAATCACTAAGAGTCTCTGTGTTGCTTTCTGGCAAAATCTTTACAAGAAACAATATCTGACTATGGAAAATATTCTATACTTCAGTGAAGTCTAGCTAATTTTTGGATTATTTTGGTGTGCGTGGGTGATCCCAGGGCAAATGAAATTTATCTTAAAGGAGATAATTCAAATCAGTGGTTATATATTATTAATATTATTATATCCATAAGTTTTAAAAATACTTAAAAACGTATCATTTAATAGGGACATTAGAAGGATACTCTAGATAAGCAATATAAAAGTGACTTGGTTTATTAAAAAGATTTCTCAAGGGCTAATCAAAATGCTATTCATTTCATTTGATTTTTCTCACCCACTTTAAAGCAAACTAACTTTATTAGAGTTTATAATTAATGTATTATTTTCCTATTGATTGAGCAACTTCATAGATGCTAGGCACTGTATTAGCCTTGAAAAGACAAAGATAAGAACACACAGCTCCTTTCATCAAAGAGCTTACAGTATAAAGAAGAGAGGTCAAAATAGTGGATACCATATGTATTAGTCAGCCAAAGGGGTGCTGATGCAAATTACCAGAAATCTGTTGGCATTCATAAAAGGGTATTTATTTGGGGTAGAAGCTTACAGTTACCAGGCCATAATGCATAAGTTACTTCTCTCACCAAAGTCTATGGCCACGTGTTGGAACAAGATGGCTGTCAATGTCTGCCAGGGTTCAGGCTTCCTGGGTTCCTCTCTTCCACGGGCTTGCCTCTCTCCAAGCTTAGGCTTGCGTCTCTCCACAAGGCCAGGTGTAGACTATCAGGTGAATGGCTTGTCTCTTCTGGGGCCTTCTCTCCTTCCTCACAACCAAGCTCCTCTGTGTGCTTGCTTCCCCAGGCTTCCAGCATTAAAACTCCAACATCAAAACTCCAACAAACTCCTCTGCTCTGCCATGTAGTTTTATATCTAAGTCCCCACCCACCTTCTGACGTGGCCCAATCAAAGCCCTAATCATAACTTAATCACACCCAGAGGAACAGACCTGTTTACAAGCATAATCCAATATCTATTTTTGGAATTCATAACTGTATCAAACTGCTACACCATATTTTCAATACATGGGCTCAAGAAATGTTATTTATGTAGCTTTGAATTACGGCCCCCATTTTGCCTAGTCCAGTCAGTTCCAGGTAAAGTTAGTCACTTCAGGATTTTCCTAATAATTTCTGGTTTATGCTAAACCAATGCATGAATTTCCTCCTCCTCATCCCTTCTCATGGAGACTGATCTAAGGCCAGGAATTATTACACAGGTGGAAAATGCAGAGTATGGTCCCCAACCTCACCCCTGTTTTATGTGGGCCTCTATATACCTTACACAGTCATCTCTGTTCTACTTTTTCCATCCCATGGGGTATAAGATACTCTGTGAGCTTCAGTCAAAGAATGAAGCACAATGTCTGCTATACTGGGATATTCTGACTACTCATCTTTCCATCTAGTTGAGCTATTCCTTGCCAAACAACCTAGGAGACACCTATCAGAGACCACAGCTGAATCAGGCTCTCTTGCTTCCTCACAGACTCATTTGCTTACCGCAAAAGAGTTTTGTTTGGAGGTCTTCTTCCTGTGGCTGTAGGAAAATAGATCCCTAAGTTTTCTTCTCTATTTGTTTTGTCCTATAACTAGACTGAAACATTTTAAATTTATTCTACTTGGGCAATGATAGCCTTGTTATATGGCCAGATTTAGGAGAGGAGTTGGGTGAAGAGCTTCAAGTAATAGTGAAGAGATTCAATAATAAGAAATTTTATTCAGTACTATGTGCCAGACACTATTCTAAAATGCTTTATATATATTCCTTTAACCCTCATCTCAGCCATATGAGGTGTCATTTTACCCATTTTAATGATGAAGAAACATTGAAATACGGAGGAAAGTAAAGGCACACCAGTTGATATTTCACGTATTTCATCGCACCAAGCAAGCAATTATAATAAGAGTAAGATAACTGCTATATGCAAATATGTACCAGGTGGATGAGCATAAAAGAACATAAGCTTCCACTAATTTAGATATTTGTTATTCAGAAATTTCCATTGTCTAGGGACTTTTAACTTTTTTTTCTCAAGTCACCACCACTTAACTCCGGGCAGTCCCTAGCACTTCATACTTATTTCTTCACTAGTAATTATAATCAGTAGCATATTTATTCTAATACCCCCCTTGTAATATTCATGTTACCCAGAGTTTTCCGGGTATTATCTTCTGGAGGACCTGATCCTTTAGGTGATTCTAAGCCACATTTCAATGAGAACTGGTTTGGACAAAAGAAGAACACATAATTATTGAAGTAATATTCCTCATAGTAAGAGATTTTAAGTTCAGTCTTCAAAAATCTAGAAGTTATAACCAATATTGCATTGCTTGCAGGAGTATAATTGACTTTTTATTCTCCAAGCAAAAAAGATAAATAAAGGTCAGCAAGGAAAACTTTACTTTTTGTTGCTAAATAAACTTTCTGGGTGGGCAGAATTTATCACTGTAAAGAAGAAGAAGAAAAAGGGAAAAGCAATCAGAAGGGCTGGGTCATTTGCAATGATTCTAACTTCATTAGGCCTTTTGTACTTTTCTTCCATAGACAGAATGACAGTTGATTTTTATGTCACCAGTAATTGGATCCTGAGAAGGTTTAGGTGAAATTGCCATTGACTAAAAACATAAGATGTCTGGAGCCTTAGAAATATCTGACCATCTTTTGTAAACATCTCTTACATGAGTCATGGAAATGCAGAATAGAGCAGGGACTGATAGCCTCCACTTTTGGGTTCGTCTTTTTATCATTTCATCCTCTGGATCTCCAAGTTCTTCAGAAACTTTGTGAGCAGGAGCTGTAACTATGATTACCTTTATTCAGTTTCTTAAGCTTCACACCCAAATAATGCTTTTTCATAACATCTGTAGACTCTATGATAAAATTTGCAAACCCTGGTTCCATTTTCCTGTTCCCTAAACTATTATTTCCTCAACAGTGTTCAGAGGTAGCACTCTACACCCTCTTCCCCCAGAATAGCTAAAATTTTAAAAGCTGATAATACTAAGTGTTGGTGAAAATTTGGAGTTACAGAAACTCTTATACACTGCTCACAGGAATGCATATTAGCACAGCCACATTGAAAAACAGTTTGGTATTGTCTTATGAGCCAATGAGTTCTACTCTTAAATAGAAATGTGTGCATCTGTACTAGAATGTCCACAGCAGCATTATTTAAAACAGCCCAAATGAGAAAGAACCCAAATGTCCATCAACAGAACAATGGATAAAGGAATTGTGGCAAGTTCTTGACCTGTAATATTATACAGAGATAAAAATGAGGAAACTTCAACTACCCACTAAAACATGATGAATTTCACAAATATAAGACCAAGCAGAAGAAAGGCTGACACACATAAACAAAACATGATTCTAATTATTAAGTTCAAAATCAGATAAAGTGAACTCTAGAATTAGAAGTCAGATGGTGGTTTGCTTTGAGATGAGGTAGAGGCTCAGAGAAGCATAAGTTGAATGGGGAACTTTCTAGGGGCTGGTATGGCCCTATTTCTTGTCCATGCTGCTGGTTACTCTGGATTTCATTTTATGAGAACTCATCAAAACAAACATTTATGTTTTGGTCTCTTTCTTGTAAGTGTGTTATATTTCAAATTAAAAAAAAAAAGACACATCAGTGGTGTTGACAGTTATCACCTTTGGGGAGGAGAAAAGGAGTGAAGGAGGAAATGTCTGAGAATTTTCAGAATTTGTAAACTTCTGTTCTGATTGAACCTTGTACAATTATACATTTGTTTAATATATATTTATTTTTTTTTAAAGATTTATTTTATTTTATTACATATCTCCCCTCCCCCCCCCGGTTGCGGCGACGCGCCGAGGTCGGTCACTGCACAGGCGCGGCTTTCCCCGCTTGTGGGCGGCGTCTGCTTCTATTCACGGCCGGCTCTGCTTCAGTTCGCGGGTGGCTGGCTGCGCTCCATTCGCGGGCGACCTGCCCTGCCCATGGTGGCTTTGCCCTGTCCGTGGCAGCTTTTTGCCCTGCCCACGGCGGCTCTGCCCGCCCATGGTGGCTTGCCCTTCTCAAGGCGGTCTGCCCACTAGGAGAGGTCCCCGGGAACCGAACCCGGGGCCTCCCATGTGGTATACCGGCGCCCTATCCACTGGGCTATATGGCCGGCCCCTTAATATATATTTAATGAAATTTTAATTTCATTAAAAATAAATCTAGGATATAATAAATATATTAAATATTTATTCCCATGCCATTTGTACTTATTTTTCTCTCAGTTGTTTCCTCAGTTTTTAAGTTGAGTCTAGAGTGGATCCATTCTGCTATTTGATGACATCTTGGAATCCCTCTTCTTCCAGAAGGCTCATTCATGCTGATACCCAACTTCCATACTTTGTCCTTGGTCATCTTGATAAAGTTACCCACCACTGTACTTTGCATTTATGTTAAATAAGAATAAATTAATTTATAGTATGCTCTCTGTACCTTTACATCTCTCTATTTCGTGTATAGTTGGAATCTCCTGATAGTGAATGCTGGGACAACCTCTCTTTTGCCCAGTTCCATAAGTTAAAAAATAAAAAGGATTAAATGGTGTTCTTTTGATGAAAGATAATGAAATACTTTCATTTCTATTACAACTTTTTCTTTTGCAACATCTTTAAAAGTTGAAGCGTGTAGATATTTTTCACATTTTACAGATGAGAAAAATTGGTACAGAATGCAAAAATTACATGGTGTCAAAAATCAGTCCAAAGATAACTGCCAGTTTAAAATCTACTCACTAGATTTTATCAAAGACTCCAAATATTCTGTATATAATAACTATTAAAATAGTATTTATTAGATGTGCTTCCATTCAGTTGTATTAAAATAATTTTTAGCTTTATTATAAAAAAAACAAATATAGTAGATGACTTAATTTCCAAATGGCTTCCAGTATAGACTCCCCACTATTCTGTAACTGTACAACTAAGTAATTGCAATTTTTCAAAGGTGTCTATTTATTACAATGCCTTTTTAGTTTATGTTCCCTTGGTTTGAAATTACTGTTCTTTATTGCCCTTCTCACTCCAAAAAGACTCAGTTAGGATAATAAAATCAATATTCTGAACTGCTAGCCCCATAAATGACTTAGTCACCTTCATATGCATTCTTCAAACATTATATGGCAGCATTTTTCACTCTAAATTGTAAATGTTGGCTTACTGGTTTTCAACCTTGCTCTTCAACACTCCCCTACACAAGACTATGAGTTCCTTCAGAACAGGTTCTATACATTTTTATTTCTTTTTCTTCATCACTTAACACATGCCTGGCACATAGTAAGTATTCAATAAATAATTGTTGTGAATATAGTGTCCCCATGTATATAACAATGTATTATTTACCTCTCCAGTTTAGAAAGCCACTAATAAGGAAAGCCTTGTCATCTAATATCAGAGTTGGAACAAATTCAACTCTATATTTATAAGATTGGCAAACTTACTCCACCTCACCAAGTATAGCAATGTGTAGTAACCTACACCTAAGTGTAAAGTACCAACTTCACTATAACCTTTCAATATTACCTTTCATACGAATAAACACGTTGTTGGAAAGAAAAAATGGAAATGGAAAGCACCAATTATTTACCATGGGGTTTCATTAGGAACACGCAGGTGTGAAGCAGAGAAGGACAGGTACTGGGAGACACACTTCTCTGCTTCTTTCAGGAAAGATTGCTGGATAATGTTTACCCATATGTGCACACACACTCTCCACTCTAGGGCTTTGTGACTAAGCAACAGGCTTGCTTTTTCCTACACAAAACTTGGTTAGTGTGACACTGTCAGACTGTCAGATCATCTAAGCCAAAGAGAAAACTACATGGTTGTTTTATCTGGGAGCCCTTGGTCTATTGCTAATTATTACCAAGTGCTTTGGCAATTTACTCACACAAACTCTCATTCTATGTTCTAAAATTTGGTGCGTGCAATTAACTGACTGTTCTGAAAACAAGCTAGGCAAAGGAATACATGAGTAAGTCAATGTGAGAAGAACTAAACTTCTAATTTATTATGCACTCATTTTTTAAATATTCACTTGAGCTTGCACTATATTTTTATTAATTTTTACACTAAAACAATAAGATAGGAAACCATGCTTATACCATATACCCTCTAAGGATTGAGGGTGAAATTCTTTGGAAAATCTTATTTTATATAAGTTTTTTTAGTTTATTGATTTTAAAAGGTGAATTTAACTAGAATTCCCTTGCAGTTTGTGAGTTCACTTAATTTAGTGGAGAAAAGAGATTACAGGAATTATTTTAAATCAGATTAACCATTAGTGAAGTTATTTGTTTATATTTCAGAAAATCACCAATATATTTACAAAAGTAAATTGACTAACACAACTTTCCAGTGTGCTATGGGAAGAGAAAAGGGTTATTGAGAGGAGTATGAAGATGGGGAAACAGGGATTAGGAGATGCTAATGAGGAGAAACTGGAAAAGCAAGGACTGCTTTACTAAGAGTCTTGATACAGAGGAGTAGCATGGCATTTTATTTTGGAATGTTATTCTCACTGCAATATGGAGAAGCTACCAGAAGTAGGGCCAAGAGGAAAGATGGGATAAAAGGTAATATGCTAGTGTTAAAAACTTGGGAGTAAAATGATGATACACATACGTTAATGGAAGTGGAGGATAAAAGTTTGTGGATTTGAAAGCTACTATTAGGTTTGTGGTGTCTTTGTTATTTACAATATATATCCAGGCGTGTGAAAAATAACAGACCAACAGTAATTTCAACTTCAGTTATTACTAGGGCACTTCCACCCACCACATCAAAGTTCCAGAGTCTTGTATGCAGGCATGGCAGTGGAGGTGACGTGTTTAATCATTGCTCATACATTGGTATAGGTTTCAAAGCTTCATTTATTCAACAAATATTATTGAGTATCTACTGAGTTCCAGGAACTGATGTAGGTCCTTGGGATACATCAGTAAATAAAATAAGATCCCTGCCTTCATGAAGCTTATGTTTTGGGGGTGAAGAAGATGTAGACAATAAACAATAATCACAGTAAATTATCTATTAGAAGGCAGTGAGTGCTGGTAAAGAAACAAAAATCTAAATGCTGTAGAAGGGAGTGGAATGTTACATTGGCTGGTGGGTTATACTTTTTAATTGGGATCATATAGAAGGTCTTCTTAAGATGACCACATTTTAGCAATGACTCTAACCTTTGACAAATTTTGTCAAAATCTTTTTAAAATGTTGTTCTGCATGGTTCCTGCAGACTCAGTAAATCTATGCTGTATTCTTGCCATGTTTGGGATCTAGTCTCTTTTATGAGACTGTGAATCTTGGTGCCTGGACTCCCACCTCTTTTAGGTGTAAAATTCAGACATTCTTTTTCAGGGTCTAAGTTCTTCCACAGGCTGCTACTAGGGGAGAGGACTTGGATCTGTTTCTCAATACCCTCTGCTCTTAATCCAAACTCCAGCTTAAGGGATCCCTGCAAAAACCTCTCCCCATCTGTTGCTTCTCTAAGTTTCTCTGTCTTCCGTCAACCCCCACCCTCCTTATTTCTTCATGCTAGACTTGAAATCCACAATTCCCTACCCAGTTTGCCAGCTTCAATGATTGGAACAGCTTTTGGGGTGTATTGGATACAAGCATTGTGCGCTTTCTCAGAGTCCCTTGTCCATCTCTTTTTTTATTCTTGATTGATGCCCACCTGTACCAGGTTGCTGTCCTTCGGACTTGGGAAGAAACCCACAATTGAAGGTAGGGATCTGCTTTGCTGAGTGGCAGCTGAATGGCTAGTGGGCAGCCCGGAAATGGGGGGAGCCAGCTTTCCACGGTATTAACCTTTACCACATGTAAGAAGTCTAATTCAGAGTTCACAACCTGGGTATGCAAGAAATACCAAATTTCCTTATTTTCTATAAACATATTTTACTTAGATTCTGATACCACATCCCACTGAAATGTCAGGAAATTCAACCTCAGCTATGTTCAGGGCTCACTGTTCTGACTCCTCCCCTCCCCCAACACTAGAAGCTTCCAGATGTCATGTCATAACCTATGTTATCAGGCTTCTATCCAACAGTTTACTACTCAGTTTTCCATTGGTTTGTGTACTTTGTCCTTTCACCTCCCTGAATCTTCTACACATGAAAAAATTTGGTACATGAAGTTGGGATCTGGTGCTAGGGTCCTATCTACTTATGCAATCCATGAAGCCATCCTTGTTCAGATATAATCTCTGCAGTGTTCTTCCTAGGAACAGGAGCTCTGCTACTCAACATCTCACAGACCTATTTTTTTCCTCCATTCCTGGAAATAGTTTCTGAATTCTGGTAGCCAGGCTTGCCTTCTACCACTTCTCCAAGGCTTTCTTCCCCCAAAACCCATTTTTTCAAAATAGACTTTGAGAGCTCATTAAACTCATAATTTAAGTTAATGACAACTAAAAAACTAGACCCCTTTCCTTTGGGCAGGGATAGGTTAACCTTCAAATCCTCCAAAGAGTTAGGGGCAAAAATTTGTCTTCCATTCTGCAAATACACACACAAAAAACGTGAAAAAAATAGTTATTTTCATGTTAAAAGAACGTGAAAATTCAGATTATGTCACAATATTGATGAGGAAAAAGAAAAACAGCATGATGTTGAGACTGAATATGAGAGTGAGAGAGAAGGAAGAATAAAAGAGGACCCCCAAGTTTTTGGCTTGAGCAAAATAGTGGCCTTTCATGGAGAAAAATAAATCATTATGGGGCTCAGGTTTGTGCGAAGATGAGATAAAGGAAGGAAGGAAGCAAGGAAGATCCAGTTAAAGTTTGATGTCCTCCATGAACTTACTAGGTGCAATCATTTCAGATCAATAACTTTCTGAGAGCCAACTGGAACGGATTCACCATGAAATTAGCACTAACCGCCTTTGTTGGTTTTTTATCTGCCCTTTTGTGTTTTTTTGTTGTTGTTACATATCCCTCCCCTTTCCGCTTCCTCTTGCTGTATGTTCATTTTTTGTGTTCTTCTATGTCTGCTTTGTCTCCCCCCGCTGCGACGACAAGCCGAGTCAGCTCACTGCACAGGCGGCTTGCCCCGCTTGTGGATGGCTCTGCTTCCATTCCCAGGTGGCTTTTGTGCCCTTTGCAGGCAGCTTTTGCTCCGTTCGCAGGTGGCTCGCCCTGCCCATGGCGGCTTTGCCCCGCCCACGGTGGCTTTTTGCCCCGCCCACGGCGGCTTTGCCTTCTCAGGCAGTCTGCCCGCTCGGAGAGGTCCCGGGGAACCGAACCCGGGGCCTCCCATGTGGTGTACCAGCGCCCTATCCACTGGACTACAGCCAGCCCCCCCTTTTATGTTTTGAGTCTTATCTTAAAAAATAGAGAAGTTTTTTCATCAAGTGGGACCTTGTCTTGTGCCTTTTTAATGTTCTCAATGCTTAACATAAATCTTGTATTCACCAAATGTTGATGCTGTGAAACAGATTGCTGTGGGTCGAATTGTGTCCCCCAGAAAGATATGTTGATATCTTAACCCCAGTACCTCACAATGACTTATTTGTTAGCAAGGTTGTTGCAGATGTAATTGGTTAAGATGAGGTCATATTGGAGTAATGTGGGCCTTCAATCAGATAACAATGATGTCCTTATAAGAAGAGAAGAAGAGTCACACAGAGAGAATGCCACAGACACAGAGAGAAGATGACTATATGAAGACGGAGGCAGAGATTGGAGTGCCAAGAAATGTGAGGGATTGTGGGAAAACAACAAAAGCTAGAAGAGGCAAGGAAGGTCTCTCTCCTGCAAGGGTCAGAGGGAGCAAGGTCCTGCTGACGCCTTGATTTCAGGCTTCTAGCCTCCAGAACTATGAGACAATGCATTTCTGTTGTACAATAAAACCCAGTTTGCGGTTTTATTAGGAATCTAATACACAGATTAACTTACTATTTATCTTCCCAAGCCAGCTCTTCTACTAGACCTTTTTCAGTAAGAGTGAAGATTCAGTGACCACTGGTATTCCTATCTCAAAGTCACCTACTTCATGACTTTGATCACATTACTTAATATCTTGAAGTCTCAGTTTCTGCATCTTTAAAATGAAGGCAAGATCAAAACTTATCTCATAGAATTGTAAAGATTACATCAGAAAAATTCATGTACAGCACTTAATACAGTGCTAATTAATTACTGTGCCCAATAAATACTAGCCATCATCTTGTTTATGCTCATATAATATTATTATAACTACAGTGCTACAGTTATACAACAATGGAAAGCTGGGAGCCATCTTTCTCATACTTCCTATCAATGGTGCTGATTCTCTAATCAAGTATCACACTCGCCATCACCCAAATGGAGCTCCGCACGACATTTCACCAGCGATATTGCAATAGTTTTCCAACTGATGGTTCAAATGATCCCTGTTGTTACCAAGCATGCTTCCTACTGCACCATTTCAACCTGTAAGTCTCCTAAGCAAAACTTCTTAAGATGCCCAGACTTCTGCTTTAGTTTAATCTCAAACTCCTGTTTTCGTATTCTTGGCTTTCCACAAAATAACTACTACCTGATCCTAACCAACCATCTGCAAATATCTATATTTTTGAAGCCAGAAGGGAAATTTGATAATGTCTGGGAATTGAATGAAAATAAGAAATTATCTTATTTTGCTAGGAATAATAACGGCATTGGGTTACATGAGAGAATGATAACAAGGGTGCAGTGTCATGAAATCTAGGATTTGTTTTAAAATAATTCAGAAAGGACAAAGAAGGATAGGCAAATCAATGAAATCTTGATAATTATTACATCTGATAAGTTCATGAAACTATTCTATCTGCTTTTGAATAGATTTTAAATATTTCATAATAAAATAGGTAATAAAAATAGTAAATTTAAAAATCCATTGCATATGCCACCTATTTTCTATATTCCTTACAGCCATTTTCCCATACTCTAGACCAGGGGAACTTAAGCTTTTTTGTTCCATGAACCCCTTTACCAATCAGGTGAGAACCACAGACCCCTTACTAAGTCTAGACTTTACTGTGTATTATTTAATAAATGTATCACACCTGCACCAACATGTCCCCACAAGAATGTTTTTTTTTTTAATTCAATTCAAGATCATGGATTCCTTGTTAAGAACCCTTGCTCTAGACACAATCATGTTCTTTTCTTACTCTGTTTTAGTGTTTATTACATGTAGACATGTATAAAATTGTTAAATATCTCAGATTACCCTTGTGAATGGATCGATTCATGCCCACAAAGACCTGTTCAAGTCCTAAGCCCCGATCCTGTGGATGTGAACCCATTTGTAAATAGGATCATTGAAGTTGTTATTGATAAGGTGAGGCCAAAATGAATCAGGGTGGGCCTTAATCCAATTTGACTGGAATCCTTATAAGCAGAAAAAATGTGGACACAGGAGCAGGAGATAGGAAGAGACAGATGGAGGTAGATATTGAGGTACGGATTGCCAGCAAGCTACCACCAGAACACCACAGACTTCAGAGAAGCATAATTCTGCCGACATCTTGATTTGGACATCTAGCCTCCAAATCTGTGAGAAAATAAATTCCTGTTGTTTAAGCCAACTAGTCTGTGGTATGTGTTACACCAACCCTCACAAACTAAGATAACCTAGCAGATTGTAAATTTTCTGAAAGCATAAATATCTTACCTGTCCTTGTAGTCCCTGAATTTTCTAATGTGGTATCTTATCTGCAGTAGACTATGTGGCAAATAATTATGGAAATAAATGGAGAAAACCAAAAAATAAATTCCACTCAAATATCTCTGAGAGACACCTTACACTCAGGTATTCAGAAAATGGCTTGATAGATAGATGATTAGATAGATCGATGGACTGATAGTTTAATGGATAGATAGAATGATATGGCAAATGTGGCAAAATGTTAAAATTGGTGGGTCTGGTTAGCAGCAGGGCTGGGGCTGGCTATTTTGGAGTTCTATATATGGGGTTTGTGTTATTTTTGTAATTGTCCTTTGAGTTTGACAGCATTTCAAAACAAAGTTAAAAGTATCTTTGAGAGAAATGAATATTTCCTTGATAACAAAAGAGGTAATCTACACTGAAATACTGCAGCATTTCTAAACTGAGACCTAATTAAGCAACTGGGGAAAAAGGTGATACAATTAAAGCCCACAGATGGTCAGCAAGAGTACTCATATCAGAAGTGTTTAATTGCTAAAAGAGTAGAGACAATTAATTTTGAAAGTAGGATATAGAGTTTATGGATAATGTTTCTCTAATTCCACCCAAATGAAAAGGGTAGCAATGTACAATCTTATAGAGGAAGTTTAATTGTGTTAAAGTGTTTTTAACCTGGGAAGAGAAAGACTAAGAGGGAACCTTAAGTATACAGCATGTGGATCTATGGAGAAAAACAGTAATTTACTACAGATCTCTTCAATCGTGTGGACATTCCTAACAATTCTTATCTGCCTACTGATAACTAACGTTTAGTATCTTTTAAAATCTTCTTTTGGAGGTCAACTGCATGTTAATTTTCCTTGCAATAAGTTGTCACTGCAAAGCAAGGTTGCTGTCGTTTCTTTTTCTAATTCCCATCTAGTAAAAAAAAAAAAAAAAAAAAAAAAGTAGTACCTTTACTTCGCCCTGTAAAGTGTTCTTCCAGTTAGAGACATAATTTGCCCCAAATTGGCAATGTGTCTCCTAGAAAAAAATGTTCTCCCTGCCACCCAGTTAAACAGGTGACCCTGGCTTTGGTCCCTGTTGCTATTGGTCGCTGCACACCTGGACATGATTGTTCAGTCTGGAGTGGAGCAGGTGGGATGAGGGTGGGCTGTCATGCTGGAAATAAATGGACTACACTCAGCGGTGTGCTCCCGTGCCAGGCAGCCTGGCTGAGTGGGTGGGCAGGCAGAAGCCATGGGAGGCTCCAGAGGGAGCCAAATAGAAGGGCGGATAATGCAAACACAGACTTTAGATTCTAAAATAATTCCTGGCATTAAGTAGGGCCTGGAAGGCTGCTTACACAGTAGTTAAATGCTG
>PVKH010001440.1:0-30569 GCA_004027955.1 Chaetophractus vellerosus
AACTTGATTTTTTTTTAACATTTGAGATTAGTTCTAGGAATACTCTTATTTACATTGGAAGTATTAGAAGTTCAGTTTCCTTAATTCATAGGAATTATTTTACATATAAGCATTTATTTATCTGTAAGCCAATTTGAGTAGAGCTCTTTTAAGGAGTTTTATAAGTGCAGAGATAGGAAAATATCATACATCAAACATATAGACACAAATAAAGAACATATAATTTCAATATAAAAATTTTCATCCAAGTCAGACATAAAACACAGAAAACATAAAAATACAAAATATAAAACTAACTAGTTTATGTAAGGGACCTAGCTTTCTATCCTTGCCCCACTCATTTTTGTCAGAACTTTGTTCTTAGCAGATGGGATACATTGAGGTTAATTTCTTATTATGAGGGCTAAGACTTTCCCATCAAAATTTGTGGAGGGGGGCAGTAGATATAGCTCAAATAGTTGAGCACCTGCTTCCCATGTACAAGGTCCCAGGTTCAATCCCGGGTACCTCCCCAAAACAAAAACAAACAAACAAACAAACAAACCCAGCTCTCATACATGGGTAGCAGATGTAGCTCAATGGTTGAGCACCTGCTTCCCATGTATCAATCCCCAGTATGTCCCTAAAAAAAAAAAATACATACATATATATTTGTGAAGGTGACTTTTAAGATTTTCTTTGCCCTGAAGTATAATTTTAAAGAAGCTTTGCCCTATTTCTTGGGCCTCTCTGACCCCCAGATTTATTATGGAAAGAGGGATCATATAGGTCCCTTTCTGGGTCAGTCCAGTCAACTTTGCCTTCCAGGATTTAGCATCTGAAGTTCAGACCAACATGTGTACAAGCTGATATAGGTCAGGTAACCCTGGATCATATGCACCCCAAATACTTCTAAATTCTTCTATGAATAATTATGCCTCTGAGTTCCATCTTTGACCATGGGTTAAAGACTGCAGTGATCAGAACGCCAGTCTGTGGAGGGTCTAACCATAAAGGGAATCTGTCTAGTTTCCTTTTCTTCCTCATCTTCCAAGTAAAAGAGAAAATGAGAAAAGGTGTTAGTATTTTGAGAGTAATTAGACAAAGGAGGAAAAAGAGAAGGGGCTGAAGGCACAGTCAGAATCAAGTCAGTTTGTCTACATCCTTGCCGGTTGTCTTGGCTTTCTGGTTTCTTGAGTTTTTTACTGGCTTTTGTGAGGAGTCTTTTAATGAGTGATTTTGAAATCACTAATTCTTTTTGACGCCTCTGAATACCAATCAAATTGTGCATCCTATTGCTGTTGAGAGGTGTAGGATCACTTATTTTCCAAATGTTGTCTGAGGGAAACTATACTTTGACCTAAAACTACCCACATTGTGACCACTGCAATTCTAAATTATCCTTAGTAAATTCTGACATTTTTGTAAAAATGGACAAATTTGGGATCCATAATTTTTAAAATATATACCCAGCTAGCATCCCAACTGGGAGAGACCCAGATTCTGAAGTTTTGTCAAAGAAGACAATCTATGTTACATACTTGAGATCTTAAATCTTTATGGTCTGATACCCAGAGTGGCTTTATCCAGACTTTAACAGACCCTTGGTCTGATCCCCATACTTTAGCACTACTCAGACAAAGTTGGAGCTTCATGCAATTTTCAGAGCTCAGATCTGAGAGGAACTTACCAGTCAACCTCTGGGCATTGCAAGTGAGCAAAAAGTACTCAGTGGATACCTTTTACCAGGTCTTCTTGCTGCCTCTGGGGGTTGCCAGGATCTCCTTCAGATCCCACATCTGAGGTTTAAGAAATATTTGACAATATATTAATTATGGGAGTTTGTTCATTTTATAATTCATATATCAGGCAGCATCCAAACCTTGCATAGAAAGCAGTCATACCAAGAGGATGGAAAGTAGAAGCTTATATAGTGTCCAGGACCTCGGACGTGGGAAGCAGGTGCTAAACCACTGAGCTACACCTGCTCCCCCTTTGGCTGACTTTTAAGTTTCCATTTTACATAAAGGCATCTGGTTGCGGAGAAGATATACATCAATTAGTATGGTATGTTTTTCCATTTTGATAAGCTATGTCTACTGAACCAAAACTGGTATATCACCAGGGATTACTTCTCTGCAGTGCTGTAGGGAGCATTCTATTATTCCATTTTCTTGGAAAGCCCCTGCAGGTCAATTGTTTTTGCCTTCTGGAAAACCCTTTCTTGGAAAGGGGTCTCTTCCTACAACACTCAATACAGCAACCATTTTCTTTTACTTAGTACACCTAAGAAGGCTGTGCCTAATCCAAAGGTCATGAAGATTAATTTCTATAGTTTATTCTAAGAGTTTTATATTTTTAGATCTTGCATTTAGGTCTATAATCCATTTTTAGTTCATTTTTATGCATGGTGTGAGGAAGGGGTCCAACTTTATTCTTCTGTATGTGGACATCCAGTTGTCCTAGTGTCATTTGCTGAAAAGATTATTCTTTATCCCTTTGTTTTGTCTTGGCACCCTTGTCAAAAATAAATTAACCATAAAAGTATGGGTTTATTTCTGGACTCTGAATTCTATTCCATTGATCTATATGTCTATTCTTATGCCAGTACCACACTGTCTTGGTTACTATAACTGTGTTGTAAGTTTTGAAATTGGGAAGGTTTTGTCTTCCAACTCTGTACTTTTTCAAGATTGTTTTTTGTTATTCTGGGTCCCCTGCATTTCTATATGATTTTCAAGATCAGCTTGTCCATCTCTGCAAAAAAAGCCTCCTGGGATTCTGATAGGGATCACATTGAAACATTGAATCTGTAAATCAATTTGGGTAGTATTGCCACCTTTTTAAAAATTTTTATTATTTTTTATTTTGGGGGCTACCGGGGACTGGGGATTGAACTCGGGAACCCAAATGTAGGAAGCAGGTATTCAACCACAGAGCCATATCGGCTCCCCTGAGCTGGTTTTTTCATTTGTTTTGCTTGTTGTTTGTTTTTGTTTTTAGGAGCCACCGGGAACCAAACCCAGGACCTCCCATGTGGGAAGCAGTGTTTAACCGCTTGAGCCACATCCACTCCCCTATTTATTTATTTATTTATTTATTGGTCTTAAAATAATTACATTCATTTTATTCAAATGTATCAGAGGAAGAAGAAACTGAAGTAAAACCAAAAGAATGCCAAATTTCAAGCAGATTAATGTATTTTTATCAGAGGAGAGAATCGTTCCTTAAAAAAAGTCCTGTAAAATTAAGAGGTAAAGAGACCAATAAGCTTTTAGGACTCCTTTAAGGAACTATTTCCTCTTGTTGTAAAGTCATAGTTTACTTGTTTCAATATTTGGATGGAATAGGATAGATGACTCCCTGTAATGAAAAATGAAGTGATTAGCTTGCCCACTTCCCCCATTTTCTTTCTGATTTTCATTGCTTACATCATTTTTACTTTGTCATAATCCATAATGCTTATATTCTCTTCTGCGATCATAATTTTCTCGGCACATTAGCCTTACTTTGATATTTAAATTTATTCATTGCATATGCTGAGTATATGTTTTAGTTTGCTAAAGGCTGCCAATGCAAAATACCAGAAATGGGTTAGCTTTTACAATGAGAAATTATTAGGGTAAACTCTAACTGTTCCGAGCTAGTGAAAATGTCCAAATCAAGGCATTATCAGAGACTTTGTCTCACCAAGCTTCAGCTGTGGGCCATCAGGCACATGCAGGTGTCATCGAAAAATGCTTTCTCCCAGAGCTCAGCTGTGGGAGATCAAGCATGTAGCTCATCTCTCCCTGGGCCTTGTCTCTTCAGCTTCAGGCTGCTCTGCTGATTTTAGCCTCTAGCCTCTCTCACAGCCTATCTGGTTTCCTGTCTTTCTGTGGCTGTAGGTGATCCTGGAGTCCTCTCTCACTTTCTCTGTGTGTCGCTGCATGTTTCTCTAGCAAGAGGGCCAAGACCTACCCTGGGTCATGCCTCCCTGAGGTACTCCAATTAAAGGCTCCCAACTGAATTCAATCCAGTGAAAGGGCCTTACAATCTAATCAAAGACTTCCTTAACTGAAATCTAACCAAATGTTCTAATCGAAAGTGATTCTAGGCACTTTCACCTGTGCCCCAAGTGCACTTCCATCTGCGCCCTGGCCACCTGAGCTGTAACACTGAGCTGCTGGGCACGCTTCCATCTTCGCCGTGACCAGGCTAACACTCGAGCTGTAACACTGACGTTTGTCATTTCAGCTTCTTTGCCTCTTTGTCCCTCATCCTCCTGGGAGTTGTGTAGCACTGTCCTGGTCTGTTAGCCCCCAAAGCAAGTCCCTCAGACAGCTTTTGGCTCTTTCTCCATTGTTTTTGTGAGAGCATTCAGCTCTGCCTGTTAGTCTGTCGCCATCTTCCCACAATCCTCCTACTCGTCTCCCTATTCATTTTTAATTGTGGTAAAATTTAAATAACATAAAAATCATTTTAACCATTTTAAGTGGATAATTCTTTGATATTAATTATGTTGACAATACTGTGTAACTTTTGTCACTATCTATTTTTTTAAAGATTTATTTATTTATTTATTTATTTATTTATTTATTTATTTATATATCCCCCCCTTTCTGCTTGTGCTCGCCGTGTTCATTTTTGCTTTGCATTTTTCCGTGTCTGCTTATCTCCCCCTGCTGCGCCAGCTCACCGCGTGGCAGCTCACCCTCGCCAGGAGGCCCAGGGAGCTGAGCCCAGGGACTCCCATGTGGTAAACCAGAGCCCAACCAATTGAGCCACAGCTGGTTCCCAAGATTTATTTTATTTATTTATTTATCCCCCCCTTGCTGCTTGTACTCGCTATGTCCATTTGCTGTGCATTTTTCTGTGTCTGCTTGTCTCCCTTTGTTGCATCAGCTCACTGTACCACATGGGCCAGCTTGCCCTCACCAGGAGGCCCCAAGAATCGAACCCAGGGCCTCCCATACGGGAGCCCAACCACTTGAGCCACATCCACTTCCCTGTCACTATCTATTTCCAGATTATTTTCATCATTCTAAACCAAAACTGGTATTCATTTAGCAATAACTCCCTTTCCCCCTTTTCCCTACCCCTTGTAACCACTATTCTGCTTTCTGTCTCTATGAATTTGCTTATTCTAAGTATTTCATTTTAAAAATCTATTTGTCCTTTTGTGTCTGGCTTATTTCACTCAACTTGATATCTTCAAAGCTCATTAGTGTTGTAGCATGTACCAGCACTTCACTTCCTTTTATGGCTGATTAATATTTCATTGTGTGTATATACCACATTTTGTTTATCCATTCATCTGTTGGTGAACACTTGGGACACTTCAACCTTTTGGCTATTGTGAATAATGCTGTGATGAACACTGATGTACAAATATCTTTTCTTTGTTGGGAGGTTTTTGATTACTAATTCAATCTCTTTACTTGTTATTGGTCTGCTGAGATTTTCTATTGCTTCTTGCATCAGATTAGGTAAATGGTATGTTTCTAAGATCCATTTCATCTGGGTTTTCTAATTTGTTGGCATATAATTGTTTTTAGTACCCTCTTATAATCCTTTTTATTTCTGTAAGGTCGGTAGTAATGTCCCCACTTTCATTCCTGATTTTAGTTATTTGTGTTCTTGCTTTTTCTTTGTCAGTCTGCTAAAGGTTTGGTTATTTTATGGCTCTTTTGGTTTTATTGATTCTCTATTGTTTTTCTATTCTTTATTTCTTTTATCTCTGCTCAAATTTTTACTATTTCCTTCTTTCTATTAACTTTGGGCATAGCTTGCTCTTCTTGTTCCAGATTTTTTAGATGTGAAGTTAGGTTATTGATTTGTGATCCTTCTTTTTTTAATATAGGCATTTAGAGCTATAAATTTCCCTCTGAGCACTACCTTTGTTGCATCCCTTAAATTTTGGTATGTTCTGTGCCCCCCTCCCACCCACAGTCAGGGGTTCTGAAACTCTAGTATGAATGGCAACTGCAGGGTGGGCTAGGGGAAATACTGACTGCTGGGCCCCAGCCTGAGTTTCTTATTCAGCAGGTCTGACATGGGGCCCAAGATGTTTCTCACAGGCTCACAGGTGAAGCTGTTGCTGCTGCTGCTGAGCTAGAGGGCACACCATGAGAACCACTGGCCTGAGGAGCTCTCTCCAGCCCACTGAGATCAAACTAATGGCTGTTGCATCCCCAGCATCCACCAAAGAGTGGATTAATGGAAGGCTGGCTGGATAAATACAAGTTGATGGGGGCAGATGTGGCTCAAATGATTGGGCGTCCATTTCCCATATGGAGGGACCTGGGTTCAATCCCCAAGACTTCCTGGTAAAAAATAAATATAGAAGTGCACCATCTGGTCCCGCAAGCGGGTGAGCCCCCAAGCCCCGCTGAGCCATGCCGCAAGATGATGTCGTAACAGGAAAGTGACCCAGGGGAGAGTCAAGATGAGACGCACTGAAAATCCAGGAATGAGGTGGTGCAGGTGGCAGAATGCCTCTTTCCCACATCGGAGGTTCCCAGGATCGAATCCCAGTGAAGTCAGGAAGAGAAGGATGAGAGGAGAGGGCAAGAAACAGACTCAGAGAATTGCCCAACGAATGGACACAAAAACAGCAAAAACGGGGGTGGCATTTAAAATGGACAAAAAGTAAATAAATAAATAAATCCTTTTTGTTCAACTCAAGATATTCTTTAATTTCCCTTGTGACTTCTTCTTTGACCCATTGGTTGTTTAATAGTGTGGTGTTTAATTTCCACATATTTGTAAATTTTCCAGTTTTCTTTCTGTTATTGAGTTCTAATTTTATTCCATTGTGGTCTGAGAAGTTACATTGTATTATTTCAATATTTTCAGATTCATTAAGGTTTGATTTGTGGCCCAGAATATGGTCTATCCTGGAAAATGTTCCATGTGCACTTGAGAAGAATGTGTATTCTACTGTTATTGGGTGGAGTGTTCTATATATATCCATTAGGCCTAATTGGTTAACAGTATTGTTCAAGTACTCTATTTCCTTATTGATCTTCTGCTTAGCTGTTGTATCAATTATTGAAAGGTGTATTGAATTATCAATTATTATAGAACTATTTCTCCATTCATTTCTATCAATTTTTTCTTCATATATTTTGGGGCTCTGTTGTGAGGTACATGTATGTTTATAATCATATCTTTTTGCTGGATTGAAACTTTTATCAATGTATAATATCCTTCTTTGTGTTTTGTAATCTTTTTTGACTTAAAGTCTATTTTGTCTGAGAATAATATAGTGTATTAGTCAGCCAAAGGGGTGCTAATGCAAAGTACCAGAAATCTGTTGGCTTTTATAAAGGGTATTTATTTGGGGTAAAAGCTTACAGTTACAAGGCCCTAAAGAGTCCAGCTCAAGGTACCATAAGAGGTACTTTCTCACCAAAGTCAGCTGCCACATGTTGAAGCAAGATGGTGGGCGATCTCTGCCTGGTCTCGCCTTCCTTCTTCGTCTTAAGGTTTTGTGGGCCTAGCTTCTTCTGATCTCAGTTTAGGCTGGCATAGGGCTAGTCTCTCAGGGCTTCCTATATCAGTCTGGCATAGGGCTCATTTCTTTCCAGGCTTTCTCAGCTGCTCAGCTGCAAACTATCAGGTGAGTGTCTCATCTCTCTCCATGGCTCCAGGATCAAAACTGATGAAGTTCTCTCTCTCTTCTTCTTGTGTCTTCTTGAGTGAGTGCCTTTTTCTATCAGCCTACCAAGGGGGTGGAGACTTAACCTGTGTCATGCCTTACTGATGTGGTTGAATCAAAGGCTTTAAATTGATTTAATCAAGTAAACTTAAAACCTTTTAGTTAATACAATCAAAGGGTATCACACCCAGAGGAACAGACCAGTTTACAAACATAATCCTTCTTTTTTTGGGGGGGGTGGGGAGATTCACAAAAATAATCTCCAGCTCTTTTCTTTTCTTTTTTAACAAATCAATTTTATATATACATATTAATAAAGCATACAAATAAGCCAAAGTGTACAATCAATGGTATTTGGTATAATCACAGTTGTGCATTCATCACCTCAATCACCATTAAAGCATTTTAATTACTTCAATAATAATAATAATAAACAAAAAAACAAACAAGAAAATTATTCACCCTCGATCTCTCTATGCTTTCCCTTCTGTACATAGCTGCTATTTCTGGCTATTCTTGCACAATTACTTATTTATTTATTAAGCAGTTTTATTGAGATCTATTCATATACCATATGATCTATCAAAAGTGTATAATCAGGGGCCGGCTGTAGCCCAGTTGGTAGGGCACCAGTTTACCACATAGGAGGCCCCAGGCTTGGTTCCCGGGGCCTCCTCGAGCGGGCAGATCGCCTTGAGAAGGCAAGCCACCGTGGGCAGGGCAAAGCCGCCGTGGGCAGGGCAAGCCCCCACAAGCAGGCAGGCCACCGCACAGTGAGCTGATTCGGCGGGTTGCCGCACCGGGGTCGGAAGGGGGCACAAGCAGACACGGAAGAACGCAAAGAACGAACACAGCAAGAACAAGCAGAAAGGGGGGGATATGTAATAAATAAAAAATAAATCTAAAAAAAAAGTGTATAATCAACGGCTTTTAGTATAATCACAATGTTGTGCATTCATCACCACAAAAAAATTTTAGGACAATTTCATTACTCCCAAAAGAAAAACTCCACATCCCTTAGCAGTCCTTCTCCAACCCTACATAACCACTAATCTAACTTCATCTTTATAAATTGATTAATATTTACATTTTATATAAATGGAAGCACACAGTATGTAGTTCTTTGTGCCTGGTTTCTTTCACTTAGTATAATCTTTTTTTTTGGTCTGATATTAATATCTTGTAGTGTTAACATATATTTGCTCAATTTCAAAGAAAAAATAGTTATATATATGCAATTTTACCCATATTTATATTTCACATGCAGTTTTACTATGCTATACAGTCTCATGTGACATTTTTTAAGCTTTCCTTTTAATATATATGACCTTGGGCTTTCCCTTTTTTTTTTTTTTAAAGATTTATTTATTTTATTACATATCTCCCCTTCCCCCCGCTGTGGCGACGTGCCAAGAGTGGTCACTGCGCAGGCGCGGCTTTCCCCGCTTGTGGGCGGTCTCTGCGTCCGTTCACGGCTGGCTTTCAGTTCGCGGGTGGCTGGCTGCGCTCCATCCGCGGGCGACCTGCCCTGCCTGTGGCGGCTCTTGCCCTGTCTGTGGCAGCTTCTTGCCCTGCCCACGGCGGCTCCGGCCCGCCCATGGCGGCTTGCCATTCTCAAGGCGGTCTGCCCATTAGGAGAGGTCCCCGGGAATCGAACCCAGGGCCTCCCATGTGGTATGCCGGCGCCCTATCCACTGGGCTATCGAGCCGGCCCTGGGCTTTCCCTTTAAACACAGTTCATACCTACATAATAGTACTGCTAGTTACAAACATTATGTTGGGCTTTCATCTTTTCTATTCATTTCCAAAGATTATCAAGCATCCTTTTTACCAATTCTGCACAAGTTAACCCTCAGCTTTCCATTCTCTAACCTCATTTTATTTTCTGGTGATCCATATTCAAGTTATTAACTCCACAGGATTATACAATATATTTAGTTCACAGTTGTGTAATCATACAGTATTTGTCCTTTTGTCTTGCTTCACTCAACATAATACCCTCCAGGTTCATCGATGTCACATGTTTTACGATTTCATTTCTTCTTACTGCTGCATAATATTCCATCATGTGTATACACCACAATTTGTTTATCCATTCATTGGTTGATGGACACCTGGGTTGTTTCCAACTTTTGGCAATCATGAATAATGCCTCTGTGAACATTGGTGTGCAGATGTCTGTTCATGTCACTGCTCCCTGTTCTTCTGGGTATATACTAGTAATGGTATTGCCAGGTCACCTGACAAATCTATATTCAACTTCTTTAGGACCTGCCAAACAGTATTCCACAGTGACTGTACCATTCTTCATTCCCACCAACAGTGAATTAGTGTTCCTATCTCTCCACATCCTCTCCAGCACTTGTAGTTCTCTGTCTTTTTAATAGTGGCCATTCTAATAAGTGTGAAATGATATCTCACTGTAGTTTTGATTTGCATTTCCCTAATTGCTAGTGATGTTGAACATTTTTCCATGTGTTTTTTCACCATTTGTATTTCTTCTTTGGACAAATGTCTATTCAAATATTTTGCCCATTTCTTAATAGAGTCATTTGACTTTTTATTGTTGAGTTGTAGTATCTCCCTATATATCATGGGTATTAAATCCTTATCAGGTATGGATTTCCAAATATTTTCTCCCATTGAGTTGGCTGCCTTTTTACCTTTTGACAAAGTCCTTTGGGGTGCAAAAGCGTTTAATTTGGAGGAGGTCCCATTTATCTATTTTTTCTTTTGTTGCTCATGTTTTGGGTGTAAGGTCCAAGAAACCACCACCAATCACAATGACTTTAAGATATTTCCCTTCCTTTTCTTCTAGTAGTTCTATGGATCTGGCTTTTACATTTAGGTCTTTGATCCATTTTGAGTTGATTCTTTTTTTTTTTTTTTAAGATTTATTTTTTATTTATTACATATCCTGCCCCCCCCTTTCTGCTTGTTCTTGCTGTGTTCATTCTTGTGCTCTTTTGTGTTTGTGTCTGCTTGTTGTCTCCCCCCCCCTCGGCCCGGTGTGGCAACCCACCAAGTCAGCGCACCGTGCGGCGCAAGCTTGCCCTGCCTGTGGGGGCTTGCCTTCTCAAGGCGGTCTGCCTGCTCGAGGAGGCCCCGGGAACCAAACCTGGGGCCTCCTATGTGGTAAACCGGTGCCCTACCAACTGGGCTACAGCTGGCCCCCTTGAGTTGATTCTTGTATAGGGAGTGAGATAGGGGTCTTCTTTCATTCTTTTGGATATGGAAATCCAGTTCCCCCAGCACTATTTGTTGAAGTGACTGTTTTGTCCTGTTAACATGGCTTTGGTAGGTTTGTTGAAAACTAGTTGGCCTAACAGGTGAGGGTTTATTTCTGGATTCTCAAATCTATTTCACTGATCAATGAATCTATCTTTATGTCAGTTCCAAGCAGTTTTGACCACTGTAGCTTTGTAATATGTTTCAAGGTCAGGCAGTGAAATTCCTCCCAGGTTGCTCTTCTTTTTTAGAATGCTTTTGGCTGTTCGGGTACACTTTCCCTTCCAAATGAATTTGGTAATTGCCTTTTTCTATTTCTGTAAAGTAGGCTGTTGGGATTTTGATTGGTATTGCATTGAATCTATAAATCAGTTTGCATAAGATTGACATCTTAATGATTTTTAGTCTTCCAATCCATGAACACGGAATATCAGGTCTTTTTTGTCTCCACCTCTCTTTTGATTACTCTTTGCATGTAATATCTTTTCTACCCTTTTATTTTCAACCTCTTTGTGTCTTTGTACCTATAGTGAGTCTCTTATAGATAGCATATAGCTGGCTCATGCTTTTCCATCCAATCTTCCAATCCCTGCCTTTTAATAGGGAGGTTTGATCCATTGACATTTAAGGTAATAACTGAGAAGAAAGAATTTAGTTCTGCCATTTAGCTATTTTTTTCTGTATGTCATATATTATTTGTTCCTCAACTACTCTATTATTGCCTTTTTTTGTATTTAGTTGCTCTTGGTAATATACCATTTCGATTCCCTTCTTTTTCCTTTTATCTATATTTTTTATTATTTTTCTTAGTGGTTACCTTTGTAAATACAATGAACATATTAAACTATTAACAACCAGTTTTACTAGTACAAGGCTAATACTAGTCTCTACTCCTATATATCTCTATCTTTCCCCCATTATGTTGATATTGTCTGATTACAGCTTTATACATTGTCTACCCATTAACATAGATTTACAATGTCATTATACACATTTTGTGTTGTCATTGCAGTAGTCAGGGTTCTCTCAAGAACTGATAGAATATATATATAAACTACTATAAGATTTTAAAATAGGAATTGGCTCAGGTTACTGTGGGGATGGGCAAATCCAAATTCCATAGGGCAGGCCATAAGCTTGGAACTCTGGTGAAGGTTTTTGCTGAATTCCCCAGAGAAGATGGCTTGCTGTAGTTAAGATGGAAATTCTGCCTTCTGACTGCTGAAATCATCACATCTCCTTTTAAGGCCTTCAACTGATTGGATGAGACTTCTCTCATTGTTGAAGGAAATCTCAGTTAATTGTAGATGTAATCAGCCAAGGCGCAATCAAATAACTGTTTATTTAAATCCACAAAATATCCTCACATTAACAATTATTTAAATCCACAAAATATCCTCACATTAACAATCAGGCTAGTGCTTGCTTGACCAAACAACTGGACACCATAACCTAGCCAAGTTGACAGATTAACTTAACCATCATAGGGGGGATATAGCAGTTACAAATCAAAAGTACAATAATACAGGATTTTATATTTACCTATGTATTTGCTTTTTTCAATATTCTTTATTTCATCTTATGGCTTCAAGTTACTGTTAGTATCCTTTTATTTCAGCCTGAAATAGTCCCTTTAGCGTTTTTGGTAGGGCAGGTCTTCTGGTAATGAACTCTTTCTGCTTTTGTTTGTCTGTAAATGCCTTAATTTCTCCTTCTTTTTTTTTTTTTTTGTTCACTATAATACTTTTTCACTTATAATTTTTATTTTGTACTCATTAAAAGAGCTCTTTTAAACATATACAGGCATTTTTTCATATGTCACTCTATGTACATAAAATTTTAAAAATAAGCAAAATAATTTGGCTAAGGTATTCCTAAAGCTTCTTCACAAAATCCAACTCTTCTGAATCTCTTTTTTTTTAGTAATAAATTTAACTACTTTTAAAATTCTGTTCATCAGGAGGCAGCATTTAAAGATATAAAAATTAACAGACCAGGAGAATATATATTTGCAATATATGAAACTAATAATGTATTAATATCATGAATATATAATGAACCAATACATAAAACTAAGAAAAAGCAAAAAAAAAAAAAAAAAAAAAAAAGAAAAAATAAAAAAAAAAAAAAAAAAAAAAAAAAAAAAGAAAATGGAAGACTCAAATGATTATATTAAAAAGAAAGAAAGATGAAAACTGTACAGGCAAATAAACATGAAAGTATTTGCAGCTTCATTAGTAATTGGAGGAATATGTATTTTTTAGATAATTTTAGACTTACAGAAAAGTCACAAAAATAGTACAGAAAGTTCCCATAAACCTATCACTCAGCTTCCAACCTAAGTGTTAATATCTGACATAACCATAGAACAATTTGCAAAAGCTGTTAACTACAAAATACTTTCAGATTTCATCAGTTTTACCTCTAATGTCCTTTTTCACTTCCAGGATCTCCTTCATTTTTGAAAGATAATTTTGCTGGATATAGAATTCTTGGTTGGCTTTTTTTCTCTAAGGACTTTAAATATGCCATCCCACTCTCTTCTGGCCTCCACAGTTTCTGATGATAAGTCCACTGTTAATCTTATTGGGGATCCCTTGTGTGTGACATGTTACCTCTCTCTTGCTGCTTTCAAACTCTCTCTTTGTCTTTGGACTTTTGACAATGTCACTATAATGTGTCTTGGTGTTGATCTCTTAGAGTCTATCCTATTTGGAGTTCGAGTTTCCTGGCTGTGTATATTCATGTCTTTCATCAGATTTAGGAAGTTTTCAGCCATTATTTCTTCAAATTCTTTTTCTACTCCTTTCCTTCTTTCTTTTTTGTCCTTCTGGGACTCCAATGATGCATATGTTGACATGCCTGATGGTATTCCATAGGTCCCTCAGGCTCTGTTCATTTTTCCACATTATTTTTTTCTTTCTGCTCCTCAAACTGGATAATTTAAATTGCTTTGTCTTCAAGTTTGTTGATCCTTTCTTCTGCCTGTTCATATCTTCTGTTGGATCTGTCTATTGAGTTTTTTATTCAATTACTGTACTTTGCAGCTCCAAAATTTCTATTTGGTTCCTTTTTAAAATTTCCATCTCTATTTTGTCAGACAACATTTTCCTAATTTCCTTTAGTTCTTTGTATATGAGCTCCTTTAACTCACAAATATATTTAAGCTGGTTGGTTTAAGTCTTTGACCAATAGTGGCACTCTATGAGCTTCCTCAGGGATGGTTCCTGGAAAATTCTTTTCTTCCTATGAATGGGACATACTTTCCATTTCTTTGTTTGTACTGTCAACTTTTTGTTGAGAAATGGGACATTTTGAGTATTATTTTGTTGTAAGTCTAGAAATCTAGTTCTCCCATTCCTCTGGGATTGCAATTATTTTTGTTGTTGTTGTTGGAGCCATCAATTTATGACTTTTTCCAAACTATTTTTGCTCCCAAATGGGAAATGGAAAGTGTCAAGAGGAGAAAAAAAAATAGATACTGCCAGAATGCTCTGCTTCTTTTTCTTGAGGGGCATTGGAACAATGGCTGCCCTCAGAGCCAGACCCCAAAACTGAAATAGCTGATCAATGATCAGACAACACACACTTGGATTTTGGGTGACTAGGTCCTTACAGCGCACCCTGGCCCTGGCAATCTGCACCAGGAGTCCAGGCTGCAGTTTCCACTGATGACTGCCATGTGGTTGGGAGATGGGGAATAGTAGCCACTGCGTGGAGGGTAAAATTTATTAGTATTTACCACAGTTTACTAGCCTTTTCCTTCTGCTCTTCTCTGTATGCTGCACAATGTTCCGCTTGGCTTCAGAGTTACAAAATAGTTGATTCAGACAGCTCTAGCGAGTTCAGTAGTCGTTTTGGTGGAGGAACTGATTCCTGGAACTTCCTATTCTGCTATCTTCCCACAAACCTCTCAAGCATTTCCATCTTAACAATTTAAGCCTTCTAATCCATGCATGAAGTGTCTTTTCATTTATTTAGGTCTTTAATTTCTTTCAATAATGTTATAGTTTTCAGAGTGTAAGTTTTGCACTTCTTTTGCTAAATCTATTCCTATGTATTTTATTCTTTAGGATGCTATATTAGTTTCCTGTGGCTGCTGTAACAAATCATCACAAACCTGGTGGCTTAAAACAGTAGAAATTTATCCTGTTAGCATTCTGGGGACCAAAAGTCAAAAATTAGTTCACCATGCAGAAATCAGTGTGTTGGCAGGTCTGTGCACCCTTGGAGGCTCAGGGAGAGATCCATTCCTTGGCTCTGCCAGCTTCTGGTGGCTGTTGACATTCCTTGATTTGTGGCCACACACTCCAATCTCTGCTTTTGTGGTTACATTGCCTCCTTTCATACGTGTCAAATCTCCTTCTGCCTCTCTCTCTCTCTCCTTTATTTATTTATTAATTTGGGGGGGGGGAGGAATGTCCCCAGGTTTATTGAAAATATTATAACATAGCAGAAAGATTCAAACGGTTCCACGTGGGGTTTTGAAATTCATTCTAACAGTGGGCTGAGTGGCCTGTATGTTGGAGAGACTGCCGAAGTCCAGGAGCTTCAGCATTTCCTTCGTGTCAGGACCTGCTTCAATGATCTTCTGATCCAGGGCTGAAACCTCAGGAACAAAATTATCTTTCCGTTCTCTCTCCTCCTCCTGCAGCTTGATGGCGATACCTTTCACAGGACCTCTCTGAATCCGCGTCATTAGATGTGTGGCAGATCCTGCTGTCTTGTTCCGGAGCTTTTTGCTGGGAATGATGGCGATCTCCTCTCACACGCGCTTGTTCGCGTGGCCTAGGTGCGTGTAGTACTTCTCAGTGATGACCCCAGCAGACTTCTTCACGGTTTTGGTGCGAACGCGGCCCGGCAGGTGGAGAATACAGGGTCACTCGCGAGCCGGGGCACCCCCTGGGAAAAGCGTGGCCCGTAGGCTGGGGCTGGGCTGGGAGAGGAGAGCTCAGGGCCAGGTAATGCCCGGAGCGCGGGGGTCAAAGGGGAAACCTGTGGCTCCAGCCGGAAAGGACCCACCCCCACCCGGCCCAGGGCTCCCTTTGAGGGCTGGGGGCCACAGAAAGCTGAGTATGGAGGACCCTGCCTCTCTTTTATAAGGACACTTGTGACTGGATTTGGGGCCCACCCAGATAATCCAGAATAATATCCCTATCTCAAGATCCTTTATTTAATCACATCTACAAAGACTCTTTCTCCTTATAATGTAACATTTATAGATTCCAAGGATTAGGACCTGATATCTCTGGGTGGTTGTCATTCAGCCTATCACTGATCCTATTGTAAATGGAATTGTTTTCTTAATCTCATTTTTGGATTTTTCATTGCTAGTGCATAGAAATAGATTTTTTTTGTGTGTATTACTCTTGTACCATGCAACCTTGCTGAATTCTTTTATTATTTCTAACTATTTTTAGTAGGTTCTTTAAGATTTTCTCTATATAAGATCATGTTATATGCAAATAGAGATTGTTTTACCTCTTCCTTTCCAATCTGGATGCATTTTATTTCTTTTTCTTCCCTGATTACCCTGGCTAGAACGTATAGTATAGTGTAGAATAGAAGTGCCACAAGCAGACACGTTTTTCCAATCTTAGGGAGAAAACATTAAGTCATTTACAATTAGTATGATGTTAGCTGTGGGGTTTTCATAGATGTCCTTTATCAGATCAAGGAAGTCTTTCTCTGGGGAAGAGACTCTGAGTTGGATTTTTTTTTTTAAAGATTTATTATTTATTTATTTATTCTCCCCTTCTCGTGGCTTGTGCTTGCTGTCTGCTCTCTGTGTCTGTTTGTCATGTGCTCGTTTTCTTTTTTAGGAGGAACTGGGAACTGAACCTGGGACAATGGCTTGAGCCACCTCTGCTCCCACTTGTTGTGTCCCTCATTGTCTCCTGAGTTGGATTTTGTCAAATGCTTTTTTCTGAATCTTTTGAGATAATCATGTGGGTTGTGCCATTTATTAGGTTGATATGGTGTATTATATTAATTGATTTTTGGATGTTAAACCAGCCTTGCATTCCTGGGATCAGTTAGTTTTATACGTTGCTGGATTCGGTTTGCTAGCACTCTTTTAGGATTCTTAGTCTATGTTCGTAAGAGATATTGCTCTGTGTTTTTCTTTACTTGTGTTGTCTTTGTCTGATTTTGTTATTAAGGTAATACTAGCCTCATAGATTGAGTTGGGAAGTGCTGAAATATTATTTTTTTAGATTATTTTATTTATTTATTTCTCCCCACCCCCTCGTTATTTGCATTCATTGTGTCTGTTGTGTGCTGGTCTATTTTGGGGAGGCACCAAGAACCAAACCCAGGACCTAACAAGCAGGAGGGAGACACCTAATTGCCTGAGCCACCTCTGCTCCCTGCTTTGTTGCATCTCTCATTGTGTTTCCTTGCTATGTCTCTTGGTTGCATCATCTCACTGCATCATCTTGCTGCATCAGCTCACCACACCAGCCCATTGCATAAGCTCGCTGTTTTGCATGTCTTCTCCAGGAGGCACCGGGAACTGAATCTAGATCTCCCATGTGGTAGGCGGGAGCTCAGTTGCCTAAGCCACTTCCATCCGCTTCCCAGCTAAACAATTTTTAACTGTATCAATGGCTCTTTTCATAGAGTCTGCTTCAGAAAACTGAGCACAAATATTTTAAATATGTGTCATGTGGTAAAATAAAGCAATAAGGGAAACATCAGTCTCTTGTTTTAAAATTCAAATTTGAATTTTTAATCTAACATGATTGGAGTACCACCCATTTTAATTGAAAATAATTTTTCATATCTAGCATAAATTCCTCTATTCCATAAGTTTGATTTTTGGGGGGACCACAAATTAACAGCATTTCTTCATAAATTTAGAAGGCTTTTGCAGCAAAAAAAAAATGCTGAAAGTGTAGATTGGGCAATATCTCTTACATGTAGGACTCATCTAAGGCTAAAGAAGAATACTTGCAAGTTTTGAAACTGAGTCAATTGAACTTTTGTTTGTTTGTTTGTTTTCTTTTTTCTTTTTATATTTATTAATCAAACTTTGATATGTTAGAAATGTCTTGAATTCTATGGGCAACTGTTTGGTGGCTTAAATGAAGATCTTTCACTTTTTGAAATATATTTTCTTTTTCAGTATTCATTTACTCATAATTTTCTAACAAAATTTCTATAACTGAAATAATTATTTTACCATATCTCCATCTTAAAATGGTTTTCTTTTTGGTGCAAGAAGCAAGGTCATTTTATAGCTGGATAAAGTTAACAAACTCAGATCCCATTAATAATTTAATTTTTAAATTTTGGACATTTAATTTTGATTTCAGGAGAATAATTGCATCAATTACTTTTTTTTACTATTGAGGGAAAACATCAAATTCACTATGTGTTTGTTGAAAATGTCTCTTAATATTATACATTTTATTTTCTTAAAATTTTTCTTACACAGTAAACAGCTTTTTTAATTTGCTCTGTTGCTGCAAATTGCTATTGCTAGTCTTGGTGAAATTTGTAACATAGCTTTTTCCAGTCTTTTTTTCTTTAGTATTCCCTTGGTAGTACTAGCTTCTGAATCTCCTCTGCCTTCTGCATTGCACAAACTTGGTAAGTTGTACATTCATTTTCATTTAATTTGAAATACTTTTTAACTTGATATTTCAAAAAGTGTTCTGTTTAATCTCCAAATGCTTTGGGATTTTTTTTTTAATCATTGCTTTTTTTTTTTAGGAGGTACTGGGGATCGAACCCAGGACTTCGTATATGGGAGGCAGGCACTCAACCACTGAGCTACACCCACTCCCCCATTACATTTTTTTTCTGGGTTATAAATAAGCTTTATTCAAAACCATCTTGGTTAAAATTTTAACACTTGAGCCTAAGTTAAAATGTACTTAAATGAAACATGCAGCTATTCACCCCATTACATTTTATACATTTGCCTTTTAGAGCCTGTCAGAAGCAAAAAGTTGAGTTACAAATCAAAAATACAATAGCACTGGTATTTATATTTTTCCATGTCGTTATCTTTACTGGAGAACTTTATTTCTTCATGTGGCTTCAGTCAATTGTCTTGTGTCCTTTCCTTTCAACCTGCAAATCTCCCTTTAGCATTTCTTTTTTTTTTCAATTAGAGAAGTTGTGAGCTTATAGAACAATCACGCATACTGTGCAGAATTCCCATACATCACCCTTCCACCAACACTTTACATTGTTGTGGAACATTTGTTATAAATTATGAAAGAACATGATCAGACTATTACCACTAACTACGGTCCGTAGCATATACTTGTTATATTTTTTTCCATACAACCCCTATTATTAAGACCATGTATTGAGGTTCCCTAGTATGCGACATGTTGCTTTTCTCTTGTGGCTTTCAGAATTCTCTTTATTTTTTGGCATTCAACAGTTTGATTAAACAAGGTGTGGCGTGGGTCTGTTTGAGTTTATCTTGTCTGGAGTCCATTGATCTTCTTAGATGTATATATTCATGCCTTTTGTTAAATTAGGGAAGTTTTCAGCCATAATTTCTTTGAATATTCTCTCTGTCCCTTTCTTTATTCTCTTTCTAGGTCTCCCATAATGTGTATATTTGTATGTGTGATGGTATTCACAGTTTCCACAGGCTCTGTTGACTCTTCTTCATTCTTTATTCTTTTGCTCTTCAGACTAGAAGACTTCAAATGTTTTATCTTCAGGTTCACTGATTCTTTCTTCTGCCAGAACCAATCTGTTGTTGAATCCCTCTTGGGAATTTAAAATTTCTGTTTCTGTGGTCTTCAGCTCTGTTTGGTTCCTTTTAATAATTTCTATCTCTCTATTGATATTCTTTTTGTGTTCATCTATTGTTTGCTTGATTTCCTTTAGTTCTTTGCTTATGTTTTTTTTTAACTCTTTGAGCATATTTAAGACCATTTTTGTGATATATTAATACATTTTTATTAAATATATTAATATAATAAATATTTATTTATTTATGCACTAAATAACAAGATCTAGTGGTGGGTCTAATCACTACTACAATTTTGAGGTAGTAAAAAGTATAAACCATATTTTTAGAATTCTGCAATAACTCTAATGAAATGTGAAAATACCTGTCATGACTCTTGAGGGCAAAGTCTCATGTACTCCTAATTCGACTGTTTTTTTTTAAATAAAATTTTATTGAAATATATCATTCATACATGAACATATATAAACAATAAATGTATAGTAAATTTTGTGAATTTACAAAACAAAACATGAATATCATCATACAAGGCTCCCATACATCTCCCCACCACCACCACCTTGCATTGTTGTGAAACTTTGTTATAAACTATGAAAGAGCATTGTCAAAATATACTACTAACTATAGCCTATATCTTACATTTGGTGTCTTTTTATCCAACCCACCCAATTATTAACACCCTATATTCATCTTATATATTTATTATTGTTCAGAAGAAAACATTCAATTATTTGTCCTGTTATTCCTCATCCACCACTAGATTCCCTATGTTATATAGTCCCATTCTTTGTACAATCCACTCAAAGTATACACTCAATGGCTCTCATTTTCATCACAGATTTGTGCTGCCATCACCTCAGTCAATTTTAGAATGTTTTCAATCCCATACCCCCTAATATCCCCCATCCCTATTGTTGTCCCTTAGTATTGAAAAAATATCTTCTTGTCATTGCTGCAAAATATTACAATATTACTGTTAAGTATTGTCCATAAGTTACATTATTTGTAACCTTCCCATGTATCACCATATTCTTAGCACTTTGTAAAAGAAGAGCATTCTCCACACACACACCCCCACCAATGGCTCTCTTTTCTGGTTGCTCATTGTGTTTGTGCTCATTGTCTGCTCAGTTTTGGGTTTTTTTTGTTTTGTTTTTTTTTTATTTAGGAGGCAAGAGGAACTGAACCTGGGACCTCCCATGAGGGACGTGGGTGCTCAACTGCTTAAGCCACACCCACTCCCCCAAGAAGAGCATTCTTATATTTTTACTATTAACCACAATCTTCATCCACCACTGAAATCACTATTTTATACATACCCTAGATTGTTCTTGTAGCAGTTTGATATTATTTATGAATTCAAAAAAGAAGATATCATGTTTGTAAACTGGTCTGTTCCTCTGGGTGTGATATCCTTTGATTGTATTAAATTCAAAGTTTTTACATTTACCTGATTAAATCAAGATTAAGGCTTTGATTTGACCACATCAGTAAGGTGTGACTAATAGTTGAGTTCCTGACCCTTTGATGGGTTGTATAAACAGACATTCACTCAAAAAGACACACAGAAGAAGATACACAGAGGAAGGAAGAGAGAGCTCCATATTCATGGCAGAGGAGAGAGCTGAGCCATTTGCCTGATAGTTTGCAGCTGAAGAGACCAGAGCTCTGAGCAGCTGAGAAGTCACGGAAAGAAACGAGCCCTCCAGCTTTCAGCTGAGATCGGAAGAAGGTGGGGCCATGGAGCCTTAAGAGGAAGAGGAAGGCTGAAACTTCGCAAAGATCAACAACCATCTTGCTTCAACATGTGGCAATAGACTTTGGTGAGAAAGTACCTCTTATGGTACCTTGAGTTGGACTCTTTAGGGCTTTGTAACTGTAAGCTTTTACCCCAAATAAATAACCTTTATAAAAGCCAACAGAGGGGCCAGCTGTATAGCCCAGTTGGTAGGGTGCCAGTTTACCACATGGGAAGCCCCGGGTTCGGTCCCAGGCCTCCTCAAAATGGGCGGACTGCCTCGAGAAGGCAAGCCAACGTGGGTGGGGCATGCCCCCATGGGTGCGGCACGCTGCCGTGGGCAAAGGCAAGCCCCCGTGAGCAAGGGCGAGCCCCCACAAGCAGGCGGGCCGCCACGCCGGTGAGCTGACTTGGCAGGTTGCCCTAGTAGGGGGAGACAAGCAGATACAGTTCTCTAACTTCCTTTCAACTGACATTTACTACCACATAACTCCTTTCAGCTGCAATCACATTTATAAATTAGCAGTGTTAGTTATACTCATAATGTGTTACTCTATTCATTTCCACACTTTTACAATTAACCTTATTATAATGCTACATACTTTAAGCATCATCTCCCATTATTAACCCACCTTCTATTTCCTAGTAACCTATACTCTTTTACCTTCATGAGTTTACTCATCATATTTAGTTCATATTAGTGAGACCATACAATATTTGTCCTTTTGTATGGCTTATTTGACTCAACATAGTATCCTCTAGGTTCATCCATGTTGTCATACGCATCTCAGTTTCATTTCTTCTTACAGCCAAATAGTATTCCATTGTGTGTATATACCACATTTTGCATATCCATTCATTGGTTAATGGACACTTAGGCTGGTTCCATATTGTAGCAATTGTGAATAATGCTGCTATGAACATCAGTGTGCAAATGTCAGTTCACATCCTTACTTTCAGTTCTTCTGAAATATATTCCTAGTAACAGGATTGCTGGATCAAACAGCAATTCTATATTCAGCTTCTTGAGGTACTGCCAAACTGTCTTCCACAAATGCTGTACCATTCTACATTCCCACCAACAGTAAAGGAATGTTCTTGTTTCTCCAAATCCTTTCCAGCACTTGTAGTTTTTCTGTTTTTTTTTTAAATATATAATAATGGCATTCTATAAGGTGTGAAATGATATATCTCATTGTAGTTTTTTAAAATTTTTAATTCATTTATTTATTTTTATTTACTCCCTCTCCCCCCACCCCAAGATGGCTCCTTTGTCTGTATGCTCATTGTCTACTCATCTTCTTTAGGTGGCACCGAGAACTGAACCCAGGACCTCCCACATGGAAGGCAAGTGCCCAACTGTTTAAGCCACTTCTGCTCCCTGCTGGTTGTGACGTCTGCTGCTTGCATCATCTGCTGGTTGTGGCAGATGCTTGTTTACAGCATGTTTGTTGTAGCATCTGCTCATCTTCTTTAGGAGACCCCAGGAACCAAATCCAGGACCCTCCCATGTGGGAGATAGGCGTCCAGTTGCTTGAGTCATCTGCACTCCCCTCTTACGGTAGTTTTGATTTGCATTTCCCTAATAGCTAGTGATGTTGAGCATTTCTTCATGTGCTTTTGGCCTATTGTATTTCCTCTTTTGAGAAATGTCTATTCAAGTCTTTTGCCCATTTTCAACTTGGGTTACTTGTTTTTTTTATCATTGATTTATATGATCTCTATATCAAAACTTTATTGGAGGGCCCGGCTAGATAGCTCAGTGGATAAAGAGTGCGCTGGGATACCACATGGGAGGCCCCGGGTTCGGTTCCTGGGGACCTCTCCGAGCGGGCAGACGGCCTTGAGAAAGGCAAGCCCCGCCGTGGGCGGTGTAAAAGCCGCCGTGGGCAAGGCAAAAAGCCCCCACGGACAGGGCGGAGGCCCCACGGGCATGGCAAAGTCACCCGTGAAAAGCGGAGCTGCTGCCTGCGAAGCGGAAGCCGGCAGCACGCAAAAACATGGAGGACTGTTGCCCGCAAAACATGGAGCGGAGCCACCTGTGAAAAACGGAATGGAGCCACCCATGAACGGAGCGAGCCGCCGTGGAGGGCCGACTCAGTGCATCGCCGCAGGGACGGGGGGAGACAAGAAGCGAACATAGAGAAACACAGAAGAATGGACACACAGCAAGAGCAAGCAGAAGGAGGGGGGGATGTGAAATAAAAAATAAAAAAAAATTAAAAAATAAAAAAAAACTTTATTGGATATGTGGCTTCCAAATATTTTCTCCCATTGAGTAGGCTGCCTTTTTACATTCTTGACAAAATCTTTCGAGGAACAAAAGCGTTTAATTTTAAGGAGGTCCCATTCATCTATTTTTTTTTTTCTTTTGTTGCTTGTGATTTGGGTGTAAGGTTTGAGAAACTACCACCTACCACAAGATCTTGAAGATGTTTTCCTACATTTTTTTCTAGGAGTTTACGGTTATAGCTTTTATATTTAGGTCCTTGATCCATTTTGAGTTAATTTTTGTATAAGGTGTGAGATAGGGGTCCTCTTTCTTTCTTTTGGATATGGATATCCAGTTCTCCCAGCAACAATCATTTGTTGAATAGACTCTTTATTGATCCTCTGTCCAGATTTCTATCAAATGCTGAGAGTGGTGTACTGAAGTCTCCAACTATTATTGTACAGGCATCTATTTCTCCCTTCAGTTTTGCCAGTATGTACCTCATGTATCTTGGGACACCCAGGTTAGGTGCATAAATATTTATTATAATTATTTCTTCTTGGTGAATTGCCCCTTTATTAATATATAATTACCATCTTCATCCCTCATAACAGTTTTGGATTTAAAATCTATTTTGTCAGATATTAGTATCACTACTCCAAATCCTTTTGGTTACTATTTGCATAGATATCTTTTTCCAACATTTCACTTTCAACCTTTTTGTGTCCTTACATCTGAGGTGAGTCTCTTGTAGACAGCATACAGATGGCTCATATTTTTCATTCATTCCATCAGTCTATGTCTTTGTTTTGTTTTCATTTTAAAAACAATTTATTGAAGTATATAATTCATACATGAACATATATAATCAATGTGTATAGCAAAAGTTGTGAACTTACACAACAAACATGCAAGAAATAGAAAAAGAAAAAAAAATAAAGAGGAACAAAACACAAACATGCATAACATTATACAGGGCTCCCATACATCACCCCACCACTAACACCTTGCATTGTTGTGAAACATTTGTAACAAATTATGAATGAGCATTGTCAAAGTATTACTACTAGCTATAGTCCGTATCTTACATTTGGAGTATTTTCCCCCCAACCCACCCTATTATTTTTTTGTTCATAAACCATATAATTTATCGAAAGTGTACAATCAATGGCATTTGGTATAATCAATAAGTTGCACATTCATCACATCAATATTTGAGCATTTTCATTACTCAAAAAAAGAAAAAATCCACCATCATACCTATATGTTAGTGCTAATAATTACAAATCCTATGTGCGCTTTCACCATTTCCAAACATGTACAAGCAAATTTTTACCAATTCTACTCAGATTAAACCTCAGCTTTCCATTCTCTAACAACATTCTTTTCTCTGGTGACTTATATTCTAGCTATTAACTCCATGAATTTGCTCATTTTATATATATATATATATATATTTAAGATTTTTTGAAAAATTTACTCCCCCACCCCCCACTTGTGCTTGCTGTCTGCTGTGTCCATTCACACTGCGCTTTCTTCTGTGTCTGCTTGTCTTCTCTTCTCGTCTTCTCTTTAAGAGGCACCGGGAACCAATCCTGGGACCTTCTGACGTGGGAGAGAGGCACTCAATCGCTTGAGCCACCCAGCTTCCTGGTTTGTTGTGTTTCTCACTGTCTCTCTTTTGTGTCTCTTTTTCGTTGCATCATCTTGTGCCAGCTCTCTGCACGGACCAGCTCACTTTCACCAGGAGACCCCAGGAACTGAACCTGGGACCCTCCATATGGTAGACAGGAGCCCAGTCGCTTAAGTCACATCCACTTCCCTGCTCATTATATTTAGTTCACAATAGCAAAATCATACAATATTTGTCCTTTTGTTTCTGTCTTGCTTCACTCAACATAGTGTACTCCAGGTTCATCCACATTGTCATATGTTTCACCACTTCATTTCTTCTTATAGCTGAATAATATTCCATCATGTGTATATACCACAGTTTGTTAATCCACTCGTCAGTTGATGGACACCTGGCTTGTTTCCATCTTTTGGCAATTGTGGATAATGTCACTATGAACATTGGTGTGCAGATATCTGTTAGTGTCACTGCTCTCAGTTCTTCTGGGTATATACCTAGTAGCAGTATTGTTGGGTCACATGGTAGATCTATATCTAACTTCCTTAGAAACTGCCAAACAGACTTCCATAGTCACTGTACCATTCTACATTCCCACCAACAGTGAATAAGTGTTCCTATTTTTCCGCATCCTCTCCGATACTTGTAGTTTTCTGTTTTGTTAATAGTGGCCATTCTAGTAGGTGTAAAATGATATCTCATTGTAGCTTTGATTTGCATTTCCCTAATAGCCAGTGATGTTGAACATTTTTTCATGTGTTTTTTCATGATTTGTATTTCTTATTTAGAAAAATGTCTATTCAGGGCTTTTGCCCATTTTTTTAACAAATCAATTTTATTGAAACTTATTATTAAAGTATACAGTTCATCCAAAGTGTACAATCAATGGTATTTGGTATAATCCCATAGCTGTGCATTCATCACTTCTATCATTATTAGAGCATTTTCATTATTTCCATAATAATAATAATAAACAAAAAAAAACAGAAATAAACAAGAAAATTTTTTACCTCTCAATGGCTCTGTTTTACCTGCAGTACATAGATGCTATTTCTAGCTACTCTTGCACAATTATTTATCTATTTATTAAGCAGTTCTATTGAGATATGTTCACATACCATACGATCTATCTAAAATGAATCATCAATGGCTTTTAGTATAATCACAATGTTGTGCATTCATTATCACAAAAAATTTTAGAATTATTTCATTACTCCATAAAGAAAAATTCCACACCCCTTAGAATGCCTTCCCTAACCCTACATAACCACTAATCAAATTTCATCTTTATAAATTGATTTATATTTACATTTTATATAAATGGAATCATACAATATGTTACACAATATATTTAGTTCATAGTAACGCAATCATACAGTATTTGTCATTTTGTGTCTCCCTTGCTTCACTCAACATAATGTCCTCCAGGTTCATCCATGTTAGCATATGCTTTATGATTTCATTTCTTCTTACCGCTGCATAATATTCCATCATGTGAATACACCATAGTTTGTTTATCCATTAATCGGCTGATAGATACCTGGGTTGTTTCCAACTTTTGGCAAATGTGAATAACACTACTATGAACATGGGCGTGCAGATGTCTATTTGTGTCCCTGCTGTCAGGTCTTCTGGGTATATACCCAGTAGTGGTATTGCAGTTGCCCATTTTTCAATTGTTGAGTTGTAGGATCTCTTTAAAATCTTTAATCATGGATATTAGACCCTTGTTGGATATGTGATTTCCAAATATTTTTCCCAATGAGTAGGCTGCCTTTTTACCCTCTTCACAAAGTCCTTTGAAGTGCAGAAGTGTTTAATTTTGAGAAGGTCCCCTTTTTTTTTTTTTTTGCTCTTCTTATATTGCTTGTGCTTTGGGTGTAAGGTTTAAGAGAACCCCCCACACACACACTATAAGGTCTTATAGATGTTTCCTTAGATTATCTTCTAGGAGTTTTATGGTCCTGGCTTTTATATTTAGGCCTTTGATCCATTTTCAGTTGATTCTTGTATAGGGAGTGAGATTGGGGTCCTCTTTCATTCTTTTGTTTATGGATATCCAGTTCTCCCAGTATCATTTGTTGAAGAGACTGTTCTGTCCCAGAAAACTGGACATGGTAGGCTTATGAAAAATCTATTGACCATGGAGGTGAAAGTCTACTTGAATGCTCAATTCAATTGCATTGATCAGTGTGTCTATCTTTATGTCAATACCATGCGTTTTTTTTTTAAGATTTATTTTTATTTATTTATCCTCCCCTTGCTGCTTGTGCTCGCTGTATCCATTTGCTGTGCGTTTTTCTGTGTCTGCTTGTCTCCCTTTGTTGGGACATCTTGCTGTGCCAGCTCACTGTGCCACAAGGGCAGTCTGTCAGCTCACCACGCCTCATGGGCTGGCTTGCCTTTCTTCACCAGGAAGCCCCAGGAATCAAACCTGGGGCCTCCCATGTGGTAAATGGGAGCCCAACCAATTGGGCCACAGCCGCTTCTCAATACCATGCATTTTAACCACTGTAGCTTTATAATACACTTCCAGTTCAGGAAGTGTGAGTCCTCTGACTTTTCTCTTTTTTTTTTAGGATGTTTTCAGCTGTTTGGGACATGTTTTCCTTCCAAATAAATTTGGTAATTGACTTTTCTATTTCTGTACAGTAGATTGTTGGAATTCTGATTGGTATTGCATTGAATCTTTAAATCATTTTTGATAGAATTGACATCTTTTTCCAATCCATGAACAAGGAATATCCTATCATTTGTTTAGGTCTTCTTTGATACCTTTTAGCAATGTTTTGTATTTTCTGAATACATATCCTTTACATTGCTGGTTAAACTAATTCCTACATATTTGAGTATTTTTGTTGCAATTGTAAATGAAATTTTGTCCTCGATTTCCTCCTCTGCTTGCTCATTACTAGTGTGTAGAAACACTACTGATTTTTGTGTGTTGATCTTACATCCTGCCACTTTGCTGAACTCATTTATTAGCTCAAGTATCTTTGTTGTAGATCATTCAGGATTTTCTAAATATAGGCCAATGTTATCTGTAAATAATGAGAGTTTTACTTCCTCTTTTCCAATTTGGATGCCTTTTTTTTTCTTGCCTAATTGCTGTAACTAGAACTTCTAGCACAATGTTGAATAACAGTGGTGACAATAAGTATCCTTCTCTTGTTCCTGATCTTAGAGGGAACGCTTTCGACCTTTCTCCATTGAATACAATGTTAGCTGTGAGATTTTCATATATGTCCTTTATTATGTTGAGAAATTTTACTTAATTACCTATCTTTTGAAGTGTTTTTATCAAGAAAGGATGCTAGATTTGTCAAATGCCTTTTCTGCATCGTTCAAGGTGATTGTGATGGTTAGGCTAATGTGTCAACTCGGCCAGGTGATTGTGTCCAGGTATTAGGTCCAGCAAGCACTGGGATAATTGTAATACAAGAGCATTTTTGGACTTCAATCACCAGTGAGTTTACTGCATGGATGGCTGATTACATCTGCATCAACCAGGGAAATTGGATCAAGAATGGATGATGCTTTTATCCATTCAGTTGACTGCCATAAAAGAGAACTGATTTTAACATTCAGAGAGAATTTCCCAGCTCATCGTTTGACAGCCAACTTCTCCCAGAAACTCATCAAGGATCCTTCATTGGTCTTTCATTGGAGCTCCTGGCTTGCAGCCTGCCTGCGGAACCTGGGCTTGTGCATCCCCACAGTCACGTGAGAGACTCTTATAAAATCTTATATTATTAACAGATATCTCCTGTTGATTCTGTTTCCCAAGAGAACCCTGACTAAAACAGTGATCATGTGTTTTTTTTACCTTTGACTGGTTAATGTGATGTATGACATTGATTTTCTTATGTTGAACCACCCTTGCACACCTGGGATACAACCCACTTGATTGTGATGTATAAGTCTTTTGATATGCTGTTGGATTCTATTTGCAAGTTTTTGTTGAGAATTTTTGCATCTATGCTCATTAGAGAGATTGGTCTGTCAGTTTCTTTTCTTGTAGCATCTTTATTGGGCTTTGGTATTAGGGTCATGTGAGCTTCATAAAATGTGTTGGGTAATTTTCCCTCCTTTTCATTGTTTTGGAAGAGTTTAAACACGATTGGTGTAAATTCTTTTTGAATTGCTTGGTAGAATTCACCTGTGAAGCCATCTGGTCCTGGAATTTTCTTTGTTGGAAGATATTTAATGACTGATTTAATCTCTTTAAATGTGATTGGTTTGTTTAGTTCTGTGTTTCTTGTAGAGTCAATGTAGGTTGTTTATGCATTTCTAGTAATTTGTCCATTTCATCTAGGTTGTCTAGTTTGTTGGCATACAATTTCTCATAATATCCTCTTATGATCCTTTTTGTTGCTGTGGGGTCAGTCATAATGTCCTCCCTTTTATTCCTGATTTTATTTATTTGCACCTTCTCTCTTCTTTTCTTCATTAGTCTTGCTAAACGTATGTCAATTTTAATGAATTTCTCAAAGAACCAGCTTTTGGTTTTGTTGATTTTCTCTATTGTTTCTTTTTCTCAATTTCATTTATTTCTGCTCTGATCTTTGTTATTTCTTTCTTTCTGTTTGGTTTGCTATTCTTTTTTAGTTTTTCCAGTTGTTCAGTTAAATCTTTGATTTTAGCTCTTTCTTCTTTTTTAATATAGGCTTTTAGGGCTATAAATTTCCCTCCCAGAACTGCCTTTACTGTATCCCATAGTTTTGATATGTTGTGTTCTTGTTTTCATTTGTCTAGAGATATCTACAAATTGATCTTGCAATTTCTTCTTTGACCCACTGACTTTTTAGGAGTGTTATTTAGCCTCCCCCTTTCCTGCCTATTATCCAGCTTCATCACATTCTGATAAGAGAAGGTACTTTGTATAATTTCAATCTTCTTAAGTTTATTGAGAGCTGTGATGTATCCCAACATGTGGTCTATCCTGGAGAAAGATGCATGGCCACTTGAGAAGAATGTATAACCCACTGATTTCGGGTGCAATGTTCTATATATATCTGTCAGGTCCTGATGATTTATCATATTATTCAAGTTCTCTGTTTCTTTGTTGTTCTTTTGTCTAGTTGTACTATCTTTTTTTGTTGTTTTAAACTACGGTTTTACCACAGGACTCATCAGACAGTCCCTCTTAGTGAGAGAACTGGGATATTGCTGAAACCCTGTGGCATAGCTTAAAGAGCATCTTGTTTTTTGTTTTGATTTATTTATTTGTTAAGATTTATTTATTTATCCACCTCACCCCGTTGTTTTGCGCTCGCTGTCTTCTCTTTGTGTGTTCTTCTGTGCCTGCTTGTCTTCTCTTTAGGTGGCACCAGGAACCAATCCTGGGACCTTCAGGAGTGGAGAGAGGCTGCTCAACATCTTGTGCCACCTCAGCTCCCTGCTCTGCCGTGTCTCCTATTG